>OX101819.2:32803540-32818540 GCA_944452925.2 Chrysolina oricalcia
AAAAAAATCTCAAAAAAATAAAAAAAAAATTAAAAAAAATTTCAAAAAAAAAATTTCCAAAAAAAAAATTTAAAAAAAATTTAAAAAAAAATTCAAAAAAAAATTTAAAAAAAAAAAAATTCCAAAAAAAAATTTAAAAAAAATTTCAAAAAAATTTCAAAAAAAAATTTCAAAAAAAAAAATTTCCAAAAAAAAATTTTAAAAAAATTTTTAAAAAAATTAAAAAAAACTTTCAAAAAAAAAATTTAAAAAAAATTTAAAAAAATTTAAAAAATAATTTCGAAAAAAAAATTAAAAAAAAAAGTTTCAAAAAAAAATTTTAAAAAAAAATTCAAAAAAAAAATAAAAAAAAAAATTTTCAAAAAAAAAATTTTAAAAAAATTACAAAAAAAAAAATTAAAAAAAAAATCTCAAAAAAATAAAAAAAAAATTTAAAAAAAATTTCAAAAAAAAAAATTTCCAAAAAAAAAAAATTCAAAAAATTTCAAAAAAAAAATAAAAAAAAAATTTAAAAAAAAATTTTTCAAAAAAATTAAAAAAATAATTTTGAAAAAAAAAATTTAAAAAAAAATTTCGAAAAAATTTTCGAAAAAAAAATTTTAAAAAAATTTAAAAAAAATTTCAAAAAAAAAAATTTCAAAAAAAAAAAAAAAAAATTCCAAAAAAAAAATTAAAAAAAAATATTTAAAAAAATTTAAAAAAAATTTCGAAAAAAAAATTAAAAAAAAAATATTTAAAAAAAAAATTTCGAAATAAAATTTTCAAAAAAAAAATTCACAACACATCGAGAAGGCTATGCCGATGTCGTAAAAATGATAATTTCCTTGAACTGGAACGAAATAGGCTGGAATTTGAATTTTATTTGACTGAAAATTGAAAATATCTTCACTCTGAAGCGAGGTCGGTTGAATTTGATAAGATTGAACAGCATGTGGTCGACTTCAAACACACCGCACATCGAGAACTATTGGAAGCTAGTCGATGTCGTATAAATGATAATATCTTTGAACTGGAACGAGATGGGCTGAATTTTGAATTTGATTTGAACCTGCCGTGTTCGTGTGCATTCACATTAACTAATGGAAAGGCCACCATATAAAGCTTTTAGGAGTAATACCGATGACTGAAAATTGAGAATATGTTTCCTCTGGAGCAAGGTAGGCTGAATTTGAGAATAAGATCGAACAGCACGTGTTCGACTTCATACACACAACACATCGAGAAAAAAATTTTCAAAAAAAAAAATTTCAAAAAAAATTTCAAAAAAGTTTTCGAAAAAAAAAATTTCAAAAAAAAAATTTCCATAAAAAAAATTTTAAAAAAAATTCAAAAAAAAATTTCAAAAAAAAAATTTTTCAAAAAAAAATTTTAAAAAAAATTCCAAAAAAAAGATTTAAAAAAAAAATTAAAAAAAAAATTTTAAAGAAATTTCAAAAAAAAAAAAAAAAAATTTCAATAAAAAATTAAAAAAAAATTTTCAAAAAAAAAAATTTCAAAAAAAAAATTTCGAAAAAAAAAATTTCAAAAAAAAAATTTCAAAAAAATTAAAAAAAAATCAAAAAAAAAATTTCGAAAAAAAAATTAAAAAAAAAAAATTTCAAAAAAAAAATAAAAAAAAAAATTTTCAAAAAAAAAAATTTCAAAAAAAAAATTTCCAAAAAAAAAATTAAAAAAAAAATTCAAAAAAAAAATTTTTCAAAAAAAAAATTAAAAAAAATTTCGAAAAAAAAATTAAAAAAAAAAATTTCAAAAAAAAAAATAAAAAAAAATTTTAAAAAAATTTCAAAAAAAAATAAAAAAAAAAATTTCAATAAAATTTTCAAAAAAAAAAATTTCAAAAAAAAAATTTCCAAAAAAAAATTTAAAAAAAATTTTAAAAAAAATTAAAAAAAATTTCGAAAAAAAAATTTCAAAAAAAAAATTTAAAAAAAAATTTAAAAAAAAATTTAAAAAAAATTTCAAAAAAAAAATTTCAAAAAAATAAAAAAAAAAAATTCAAAAAAAAAATAAAAAAAAATTTCAAAAAAATTTCAAAAAAAAAAATTTCAAAAAAATTTTAAAAAAAAAATTTAAAAAAAATTTCGAAAAAAAAAAATCTCAAAAAAATAAAAAAAAAAATTTAAAAAAAATTTCAAAAAAAAAAATTTTCAAAAAAAAAAATTTCAAAAAAAATTTCAAAAAAGTTTTCGAAAAAAAAAATTTCAAAAAAAAAATTTCCATAAAAAAAATTTAAAAAAAAAAAATTAAAAAAAAAATTCAAATAAAAATTTCAAAAAAAAAATTTCCAAAAAAATTTTTAAAAAAATTAAAAAAAATTTAAAAAAATTTAAAAAATAATTTCGAAAAAAAAATTAAAAAAAAAAAGTTTCATAAAAAAATTTAAAAAAAAAATTAAAAAAAAAAAAAAAAAAAAAAAATTTCAAAAAAAAAATTTAAAAAAAATTTCAAAAAAAAATTTAAAAAAAAATTTCAAAAAAAAAATTTCAAAAAAAATTTAAAAAAAAATTTAAAAAAAAATTTAAAAAAAATTTCAAAAAAAAAATTTCAGAAAAATAAAAAAAAAAAATTCAAAAAAAAAATAAAAAAAAATTTCAAAAAAATTTCAAAAAAAAAAATTTCAAAAAAATTTAAAAAAAAAAAAAAAAAAATTCAATGAAAAATTAAAAAAAAATTTTCAAAAAAAAAAATTTCAAAAAAAAAATTTCGAAAAAAAAAATTTCAAAAAAAAAATTTAAAAAAAATTTCAAAAAAATCAAAAAAAAAATTTCGAAAAAAAAATTAAAAAAAAAAAATTTCAAAAAAAAAATAAAAAAAAAAATTTTCAAAAAAAAAAATTTCAAAAAAAAAATTTCCAAAAAAAAAATTAAAAAAAAAATTCAAAAAAAAAATTTTTCAAAAAAAAAATTAAAAAAAATTTCGAAAAAAAAATTAAAAAAAAAAAATTTCAATAAAATTTTCAAAAAAAAAAATTTCAAAAAAAAAATTTCCAAAAAAAAATTTAAAAAAAATTTTAAAAAAAATTTCAAAAAAATTTTCAAAAAAAAAAATTTCAAAAAAAAAATTTCAAAAAAAAATTTCAAAAAAAAAATTTAAAAAAAAATTTAAAAAAATTTAAAAAAAAAAATCTCAAAAAAATAAAAAAAAAATAAAAAAAAATTTCAAAAAAAAAATTTCCAAAAAAAAAATTTAAAAAAAATTTAAAAAAAATTTCAAAAAAAAAATCTCAAAAAAATAAAAAAAAAATTTAAAAAAATTTCAAAAAAAAAAATTTCAAAAAAAAATTTCAAAAAAAAAATAAAAAAAAAATTTAAAAAAATTTAAAAAAAAAATTTAAAAAAAAATCTCAAAAAAATAAAAAAAAAATTAAAAAAAATTTCAAAAAAAAAATTTCCAAAAAAAAAATTTAAAAAAAATTTAAAAAAAAATTCAAAAAAAAATTTAAAAAAAAAAAAATTCCAAAAAAAAATTTAAAAAAAATTTCAAAAAAATTTCAAAAAAAAATTTCAAAAAAAAAAATTTCCAAAAAAAAATTTTAAAAAAATTTTTAAAAAAATTAAAAAAAACTTTCAAAAAAAAAATTTAAAAAAAATTTAAAAAAATTTAAAAAATAATTTCGAAAAAAAAATTAAAAAAAAAAGTTTCAAAAAAAAATTTTAAAAAAAAATTCAAAAAAAAAATAAAAAAAAAAATTTTCAAAAAAAAAATTTTAAAAAAATTACAAAAAAAAAAATTAAAAAAAAAATCTCAAAAAAATAAAAAAAAAATTTAAAAAAAATTTCAAAAAAAAAAATTTCCAAAAAAAAAAAATTCAAAAAATTTCAAAAAAAAAATAAAAAAAAAATTTAAAAAAAAATTTTTCAAAAAAATTAAAAAAATAATTTTGAAAAAAAAAATTTAAAAAAAAATTTCGAAAAAATTTTCGAAAAAAAAATTTTAAAAAAATTTAAAAAAAATTTCAAAAAAAAAAATTTCAAAAAAAAAAAAAAAAAATTCCAAAAAAAAAATTAAAAAAAAATATTTAAAAAAATTTAAAAAAAATTTCGAAAAAAAAATTAAAAAAAAAATATTTAAAAAAAAAATTTCGAAATAAAATTTTCAAAAAAAAAATTCACAACACATCGAGAAGGCTATGCCGATGTCGTAAAAATGATAATTTCCTTGAACTGGAACGAAATAGGCTGGAATTTGAATTTTATTTGACTGAAAATTGAAAATATCTTCACTCTGAAGCGAGGTCGGTTGAATTTGATAAGATTGAACAGCATGTGGTCGACTTCAAACACACCGCACATCGAGAACTATTGGAAGCTAGTCGATGTCGTATAAATGATAATATCTTTGAACTGGAACGAGATGGGCTGAATTTTGAATTTGATTTGAACCTGCCGTGTTCGTGTGCATTCACATTAACTAATGGAAAGGCCACCATATAAAGCTTTTAGGAGTAATACCGATGACTGAAAATTGAGAATATGTTTCCTCTGGAGCAAGGTAGGCTGAATTTGAGAATAAGATCGAACAGCACGTGTTCGACTTCATACACACAACACATCGAGAAGGCTATGCCGATGTCGTAAAAATGATAATATTCTTGAACTGGAATTGGACGAGATAGGCTGTATTTTGAAATTGATTTGAACCTGCCGGGTTCGTGTGCATACACATCAACTAATGAAAAGGCCACCATATATAGCTGTTGGTAGTAAAACCGATAACCCAAATTGAAAATATCTTCACTCTGAAGCGAGGTAGGTTGGATATAAGAAAAAGATTGAACAGCATGTGGTCGACTTCAAGCACACCACACTTCGAGAAGGCCAGCATATAGAACAATATCTTTACTCTGGAGCAAGATAGGCTGAATTTGAGAATAAGATCGAACAGCACGTGTTCGACTTCATACACACAACACATCGAGAAGGCTATGCCGATGTCGTAAAAATGATAATATTCTTGAACTGGAATTGGACGAGATAGGCTGTATTTTGAAATTGATTTGAACCTGCCGGGTTCGTGTGCATACACATCAACTAATGAAAAGGCCACCATATATAGCTGTTGGTAGTAAAACCGATAACCCAAATTGAAAATATCTTCACTCTGAAGCGAGGTAGGTTGGATATAAGAAAAAGATTGAACAGCATGTGGTCGACTTCAAGCACACCACACTTCGAGAAGGCCAGCATATAGAACAATATCTTTACTCTGGAGCAAGATAGGCTGAATTTGAGAATAAGATCGAACAGCACTTGTTCGACTTCATACACACAACACATCGAGAAGGCTATGCCGATGTCGTAAAAATGATAATATCCTTGAACTGAACACCATATATAGCTGTTGGTAGTAAAACCAATAACCCAAAATTGAAAATATCTTCACTCTGAAGCGAGGTAGGTTGGATAGAAAAAGATTGAACAGCATGTGGTCGACTTCAAGCACACCACACTTCGAGAAGGCCAGCATATAGAACAATATCTTTAATCTGGAGCAAGGTAGGCTGAATTTGAGAATAAGATCGAACAGCACTCGACTTCATACACACAACACATCGAGAAGGCTATGCCGATGTCGTAAAAATGATAATATTCTTGAACTGGAACGAGATAGGCTGTAATACCGATGACTGAAAATTGAGAATATCTTTCCTCTGGAGCAAGGTAGGCTGAATTTGATAATAAGATCGAACAGCACGTGTTCGACTTCATACACACAACCCATCGAGAAGGCTATGCCGAAGTCGTAAAAATGATAATATCCTTGAACTGGAACGAAATAGGCTGGAATTTGAATTTTATTTGACTGAAAATTGAAAATATCTTCACTCTGAAGCGAGGTCGGTTGAATTTGATAAGATTGAAAAGCATGTGGTCGACTTCAAACACACCGCACATCGAGAACTATTGGAAGCTAGCCGATGTCGTATAAATGATAATATCTTTGAACTGGAACGAGATGGGCTGAATTTTGAATTTGATTTGAACCTGTCGGGTTCGTGTGCATACACATCAACTAATGAAAAGGCCACCATATATAGCTGTTGGTATTAAAACCGATAACCCAAATTGAAAATATCTTCACTCTGAAGCGAGGTAGGTTGGATATAAGAAAAAGATTGAACAGCATGTGGTCGACTTCAAGCACACCACACTTCGAGAAGGCCAGCATATAGAACAATATCTTTACTCAAGGTAGGCTGAATTTGAGAATAAGATCGAACAGCACGTGTTCGACTTCATACACACAACACATCGAGAAGGCTATGCCGATGTCGTAAAAATGATAATATCCTTGAACTGGAACGAAATAGGCTGGAATTTGAATTTTATTTCACTGAAAATTGAAAATATCTTCACTCTGTAGCGAGGTCGGTTGAATTTGATAAGATTGAACAGCATGTGGTCGACTTCAAACACACCGCACATCGAGAACTATTGGAAGCTAGTCGATAAATGATAATATCTTTGAACTGGAACGAGATGGGCTGAATTTTGAATTTGATTTGAACCTGCCGTGTTCGTGTGCATTCACATTAACTAATGGAAAGGCCACCATATAAAGCTTTTAGGAGTAATACCGATGACTGAAAATTGAGAATATGTTTCCTCTGGAGCAAGGTAGGCTGAATTTGAGAATAAGATCGAACAGCACGTTCGACTTCATACACACAACACATCGAGAAGGCTATGCCGATGTCGTAAAAATGATAATATTCTTGAACTGGAATGGAACGAGATAGGCTGTATTTTGAAATTGATTTGAACCTGTCGGGTTCGTGTGCATACACATCAACTAATGAAAAGGCCACCATATATAGCTGTTGGTAGTAAAACCGATAACCCAAAATTGAAAATATCTTCACTCCGAAGCGAGGTAGGTTGGATATAAGAAAAAGATTGAACTGCATGTGGTCGACTTCAAGCACACCACACTTCGAGAAGGCCAGCATATAGAACAATATCTTTAATATGGAGCAAGGTAGGCTGAATTTGAGAATAAGATCGAACAGCACGTGTTCGACTTCATACACACAACACATCGAGAAGGCTATGCCGATGTCGTAAAAATGATAATATTCTTGAACTGGAATGGAACGAGATAGGCTGTATTTTGAAATTGATTTGAACCTGCCGGGTTCGTGTGCGTACACATCAACTAATGAAAAGGCCACCATATATAGCTGTTGGTAGTAAAACCGATAACCCAAATTGAAAATATCTTCACTCTGAAGCGAGGTAGGTTGGATATAAGAAAAAGATTGAACAGCATGTGGTCGACTTCAAGCACACCACACTTCGAGAAGGCCAGCATATAGAACAATATCTTTACTCTGGAGCAAGGTAGGCTGAATTTGAGAATAAGATCGAACAGCACGTGTTCGACTTCATACACACAACACATCGAGAAGGCTATGCCGATGTCGTAAAAATGATAATATCCTTGAACTGGAACGAAATAGGCTGGAATTTGAATTTTATTTCACTGAAAATTGAAAATATCTTCACTCTGTAGCGAGGTCGGTTGAATTTGATAAGATTGAACAGCATGTGGTCGATTTCAAACACACCGCACATCGAGAACTATTGGAAGCTAGTCGATAAATGATAATATCTTTGAACTGGAACGAGATGGGCTGAATTTTGAATTTGATTTGAACCTGCCGTGTTCGTGTGCATTCACATTAACTAATGGGAAGGCCACCATATACCGATGACTGAAAATTGAGAATTTGTTTCCTCTGGAGCAAGGTAGGCTGAATTTGAGAATAAGATCGAACAGCACGTGTTCGACTTCATACACACAACACATCGAGAAGGCTATGCCGATGTCGTAAAAATGATAATGTTCTTGAACTGGAATGGAACGAGATAGGCTGTATTTTGAAATTGATTTGAACCTGTCGGGTTCGTGTGCATACACATCAACTAATGAAAAGGCCACCATATATAGCTGTTGGTAGTAAAACCGATAACCCAAAATTGAAAATATCTTCACTCCGAAGCGAGGTAGGTTGGATATAAGAAAAAGATTGAACTGCATGTGGTCGACTTCAAGCACACCACACTTCGAGAAGGCCAGCATATAGAACAATATCTTTACTCTGGAGCAAGATAGGCTGAATTTGAGAATAAGATCGAACAGCACGTGTTCGACTTCATACACACAACACATCGAGAAGGCTATGCCGATGTCGTAAAAATGATAATATCCTTGAACTGGAACGAAATAGGCTGGAATTTGAATTTTATTTGACTGAAAATTGAAAATATCTTCACTCTGAAGCGAGGTCGGTTGAATTTGATAAGATTGAACAGCATGTGGTCGACTTCAAACACACCGCACATCGAGAACTATTGGAAGCTAGTCGATGTCGTATAAATGATAATATCTTTGAACTGGAACGAGATGGGCTGAATTTTGAATTTGATTTGAACCTGCCGTGTTCGTGTGCATTCACATTAACTAATGGAAAGGCCACCATATAAAGCTTTTAGGAGTAATACCGATGACTGAAAATTGAGAATATGTTTCCTCTGGAGCAAGGTAGGCTGAATTTGAGAATAAGATCGAACAGCACGTGTTCGACTTCATACACACAACACATCGAGAAGGCTATGCCGATGTCGTAAAAATGATAATATTCTTGAACTGGAATGGAACGAGATAGGCTGAATTTTGAAATTGATTTAAACCTGCCGGGTTCGTGTGCATACACATCAACTAATGAAAAGGCCACCATATATAGCTGTTGGTAGTAAAACCGATAACCCAAATTGAAAATATCTTCACTCTGAAGCGAGGTAGGTTGGATATAAGAAAAAGATTGAACAGCATGTGGTCGACTTCAAGCACACCACACTTCGAGAAGGCCAGCTTATAGAACAATATCTTTACTCTGGAGCAAGGTAGGCTGAATTTGAGAATAAGATCGAACAGCACGTTTTCGACTTCATACACACAACACATCGAGAAGGCTATGCCGATGTCGTAAAAATGATAATATCCTTGAACTGGAACGAAATAGGCTGGAATTTGAATTTTATTTCACTGAAAATTGAAAATATCTTCACTCTGTAGCGAGGTCGGTTGAATTTGATAAGATTGAACAGCATGTGGTCGACTTCAAACACACCGCACATCGAGAACTATTGGAAGCTAGTCGATAAATGATAATATCTTTGAACTGGAACGAGATGGGCTGAATTTTGAATTTGATTTGAACCTGCCGTGTTCGTGTGCATTCACATTAACTAATGGAAAGGCCACCATATAAAGCTTTTAGGAGTAATACCGATGACTGAAAATTGAGAATATGTTTCCTCTGGAGCAAGGTAGGCTGAATTTGAGAATAAGATCGAACAGCACGTGTTCGACTTCATACACACAACACATCGAGAAGGCTATGCCGATGTCGTAAAAATGATAATATTCTTGAACTGGAATTGGACGAGATAGGCTGTATTTTGAAATTGATTTGAACCTGCCGGGTTCGTGTGCATACACATCAACTAATGAAAAGGCCACCATATATAGCTGTTGGTAGTAAAACCGATAACCCAAATTGAAAATATCTTCACTCTGAAGCGAGGTAGGTTGGATATAAGAAAAAGATTGAACAGCATGTGGTCGACTTCAAGCACACCACACTTCGAGAAGGCCAGCTTATAGAACAATATCTTTACTCTGGAGCAAGGTAGGCTGAATTTGAGAATAAGATCGAACAGCACGTTTTCGACTTCATACACACAACACATCGAGAAGGCTATGCCGATGTCGTAAAAATGATAATATCCTTGAACTGGAACGAAATAGGCTGGAATTTGAATTTTATTTCACTGAAAATTGAAAATATCTTCACTCTGTAGCGAGGTCGGTTGAATTTGATAAGATTGAACAGCATGTGGTCGACTTCAAACACACCGCACATCGAGAACTATTGGAAGCTAGTCGATAAATGATAATATCTTTGAACTGGAACGAGATGGGCTGAATTTTGAATTTGATTTGAACCTGCCGTGTTCGTGTGCATTCACATTAACTAATGGAAAGGCCACCATATAAAGCTTTTAGGAGTAATACCGATGACTGAAAATTGAGAATATGTTTCCTCTGGAGCAAGGTAGGCTGAATTTGAGAATAAGATCGAACAGCACGTTTTCGACTTCATACACACAACACATCGAGAAGGCTATGCCGATGTCGTAAAAATGATAATATCCTTGAACTGGAACGAAATAGGCTGGAATTTGAATTTTATTTGACTGAAAATTGAAAATATCTTCACTCTGAAGCGAGGTCGGTTGAATTTGATAAGATTGAACAGCATGTGGTCGACTTCAAACACACCGCACATCGAGAACTATTGGAAGCTAGTCGATGTCGTATAAATGATAATATCTTTGAACTGGAACGAGATGGGCTGAATTTTGAATTTGATTTGAACCTGCCGTGTTCGTGTGCATTCACATTAACTAATGGAAAGGCCACCATATAAAGCTTTTAGGAGTAATACCGATGACTGAAAATTGAGAATATGTTTCCTCTGGAGCAAGGTAGGCTGAATTTGAGAATAAGATCGAACAGCACGTGTTCGACTTCATACACACAACACATCGAGAAGGCTATGCCGATGTCGTAAAAATGATAATATTCTTGAACTGGAATGGAACGAGATAGGCTGAATTTTGAAATTGATTTAAACCTGCCGGGTTCGTGTGCATACACATCAACTAATGAAAAGGCCACCATATATAGCTGTTGGTAGTAAAACCGATAACCCAAATTGAAAATATCTTCACTCTGAAGCGAGGTAGGTTGGATATAAGAAAAAGATTGAACAGCATGTGGTCGACTTCAAGCACACCACACTTCGAGAAGGCCAGCTTATAGAACAATATCTTTACTCTGGAGCAAGGTAGGCTGAATTTGAGAATAAGATCGAACAGCACGTTTTCGACTTCATACACACAACACATCGAGAAGGCTATGCCGATGTCGTAAAAATGATAATATCCTTGAACTGGAACGAAATAGGCTGGAATTTGAATTTTATTTCACTGAAAATTGAAAATATCTTCACTCTGTAGCGAGGTCGGTTGAATTTGATAAGATTGAACAGCATGTGGTCGACTTCAAACACACCGCACATCGAGAACTATTGGAAGCTAGTCGATAAATGATAATATCTTTGAACTGGAACGAGATGGGCTGAATTTTGAATTTGATTTGAACCTGCCGTGTTCGTGTGCATTCACATTAACTAATGGAAAGGCCACCATATAAAGCTTTTAGGAGTAATACCGATGACTGAAAATTGAGAATATGTTTCCTCTGGAGCAAGGTAGGCTGAATTTGAGAATAAGATCGAACAGCACGTGTTCGACTTCATACACACAACACATCGAGAAGGCTATGCCGATGTCGTAAAAATGATAATATTCTTGAACTGGAATTGGACGAGATAGGCTGTATTTTGAAATTGATTTGAACCTGCCGGGTTCGTGTGCATACACATCAACTAATGAAAAGGCCACCATATATAGCTGTTGGTAGTAAAACCGATAACCCAAATTGAAAATATCTTCACTCTGAAGCGAGGTAGGTTGGATATAAGAAAAAGATTGAACAGCATGTGGTCGACTTCAAGCACACCACACTTCGAGAAGGCCAGCTTATAGAACAATATCTTTACTCTGGAGCAAGGTAGGCTGAATTTGAGAATAAGATCGAACAGCACGTTTTCGACTTCATACACACAACACATCGAGAAGGCTATGCCGATGTCGTAAAAATGATAATATCCTTGAACTGGAACGAAATAGGCTGGAATTTGAATTTTATTTCACTGAAAATTGAAAATATCTTCACTCTGTAGCGAGGTCGGTTGAATTTGATAAGATTGAACAGCATGTGGTCGACTTCAAACACACCGCACATCGAGAACTATTGGAAGCTAGTCGATAAATGATAATATCTTTGAACTGGAACGAGATGGGCTGAATTTTGAATTTGATTTGAACCTGCCGTGTTCGTGTGCATTCACATTAACTAATGGAAAGGCCACCATATAAAGCTTTTAGGAGTAATACCGATGACTGAAAATTGAGAATATGTTTCCTCTGGAGCAAGGTAGGCTGAATTTGAGAATAAGATCGAACAGCACGTTTTCGACTTCATACACACAACACATCGAGAAGGCTATGCCGATGTCGTAAAAATGATAATATCCTTGAACTGGAACGAAATAGGCTGGAATTTGAATTTTATTTCACTGAAAATTGAAAATATCTTCACTCTGTAGCGAGGTCGGTTGAATTTGATAAGATTGAACAGCATGTGGTCGACTTCAAACACACCGCACATCGAGAACTATTGGAAGCTAGTCGATAAATGATAATATCTTTGAACTGGAACGAGATGGGCTGAATTTTGAATTTGATTTGAACCTGCCGGGTTCGTGTGCATACACATCAACTAATGAAAAGGCCACCATATATAGCTGTTGGTAGTAAAACCGATAACCCAAATTGAAATATCTTCACTCTGAAGCGACGTAGGTTGGATATAAGAAAAAGATTGAACAGCATGTGGTCGACTTCAAGCACACCACACTTCGAGAAGGCCAGCATATAGAACAATATCTTTACTCTGGAGGAAGGTAGGCTGAATTTGAGAATAAGATCGAACAGCACGTGTTCGACTTCATACACACAACACATCGAGAAGGCTATGCCGATGTCGTAAAAATGATAATATTCTTGAACTGGAACGAGATAGGCTGTAATACCGATGACTGAAAATTGAGAATATCTTTCCTCTGGAGCAAGGTAGACTGAATTTGATAATAAGATCGAACAGCACGTGTTCGACTTCATACACACAACACATCGAGAAGGCTATGCCGATGTCGTAAAAATGATAATATTCTTGAACTGGAACGAGATAGGCTGTAATACCGATGACTGAAAATTGAGAATATCTTTCCTCTGGAGCAAGGTAGACTGAATTTGATAATAAGATCGAACAGCACGTGTTCGACTTCATACACACAACACATGGAGAAGGCTATGCCGATGTCGTAAAAATGATAATATCCTTGAACTGGAACGAATAGGCTGGAATTTGAATTTTATTTCACTGAAAATTGAAAATATCTTCTCTGTAGCGAGGTCGGTTGAATTTGATAAGATTGAACAGCATGTGGTCGACTTCAAACACACCGCACATCGAGAACTATTGGAAGCTAGTCGATAAATGATAATATCTTTGAACTGGAACGAGATGGGCTGAATTTTGAATTTGATTTGAACCTGCCGTGTTCGTGTGCATACACATCAACTAATGGAAAGGCCACCATACAAAGCTTTTAGGAGTAATACCGATGACTGAAAATTGAGAATATGTTTCCTCTGGAGCAAGGTAGGCTGAATTTGAGAATAAGATCGAACAGCACGTGTTCGACTTCATACACACAACACATCGAGAAGGCTATGCCGATGTCGTAAAAATGATAATATTCTTGAACTGGAATGGAACGAGATAGGCTGTATTTTGAAATTGATTTGAACCTGCCGGGTTCGTGTGCATACACATCAACTAATGAAAAGGCCACCATATATAGCTGTTGGTAGTAAAACCGATAACCCAAAATTGAAAATATCTTCACTCTGAAGCGAGGTAGGTTGGATATAAGAAAAAGATTGAACAGCATGTGGTCGACTTCAAGCACACCACACTTCGAGAAGGCCAGGCTGAATTTGAGAATAAGATCGAACAGCACGTGTCGACTTCATACACACAACACATCGAGAAGGCTATGCCGATGTCGTAAAAATGATAATATCCTTGAACTGGAACGAGATAGGCTGGATTTTGAATTTTACTAATGGTAAGGTCACCTTATATAGCTGTTAGGAGTAAAACCGATGTCTGAAAATTGAAAATATCTACACTCTGAAGCGAGGTGGTTGAATTTGATAATAAGATTGAACAGCATGTGGTCGACTTCATTCACACCACACTTCGAGAAGGCCAGTATATAGAACAATATCTTTACTCTGGAGCAAGGTAGGCTGAATTTGAGAATAAGATCGAACAGCACGTGTTCGACTTCATACACACAACACATCGATAAGGCTATGGCGATGTCGTAAAAATGATAATATCCTTGAACTGGAACGAAATAGGCTGTATTTTGAAATTGATTTGAACCTGCCGGTTCGTGTGCAAACACATCAACTAATGAAAAGGCCACCATATTAGGAGTAAAACCGATGACTGAAAATTGAAAATATCTTCACTATGAAGCGAGGTGGTTGAATTTGATAATAAGATTGAACAGCATGTGGTCGACTTCAAACACACCGCACATCGAGAGGGCCAGCATATAGAACTATTGGAAGCTAGCCGATGTCGTATAAATGATATCTTTGAACTGGAACGAGATGGGCTGAATTTTGAATTTGATTTGATTTGAACCTGCCGGGTTCGTGTGCATACATATATATGAAAATTGAAAATATCTTCACTCTGAAGCGAGGTCGGTTGAATTTGATAAGATTGAACAGCATGTGGTCGACTTCAAACACACCGCACATCGAGAACTATTGGAAGCTAGCCGATGTCGTATAAATGATAATATCTTTGAACTGGAACGAAATAGGCTGTATTTGAAATTGATTTGAACCTGCCGGGTTCGTGTGCAAACACATCAAATATTAGGAGTAAAACCGATGAGTGAAAATTGAAAATATCTTCACTATGAAGCGAGGTGGTTGAATTTGATAATAAGATTGAACAGCATGTGGTCGACTTCAAAAAGTCGCGAGGGATTTGTGTCGGCGAGGAATCAACAAGATGTCGGCGACTCGTGCCTGTGTATGGATGGTAGCTTGGAGACCAAAATCGTCCGGTATCGAAGATTTGCGTATCCTTGTGTACGAAGGGTCTCACGCGTAACCATCAGAATTCTTCGAAATACTTTTTCGAAATTTTTTTTAA
>OX101819.2:32823540-32866040 GCA_944452925.2 Chrysolina oricalcia
AATAAAAAAAAAAAATTAAAAAAAAAAATTCTCAAAAAAATTTCAAAAAAAAAAATAAAAAAAAAATTTTCAAAAAAAAAATTAAAAAAAATTTCAAAAAAAAAAAAATTAAAAATAAATTTTAAAAAAATTTCAAAAAAAAATAAAAAAAAAATTTTTCAAAAAAAAATTTAAAAAAAAAATTTTCAAAAAAAAATGAAAAAAAAAATTTTTCAAAAAAAAAATGAAAAAAAAATTGTTCAAAAAAAAAAAAAAATTTCAAAAAAAAATTTTCAAAAAAAAATAAAAAAAAAAAAATTCCAAAAAAAAAATTTAAAAAAAATTTCAAAA
Organism: Chrysolina oricalcia; assembly: GCA_944452925.2. Lineage (NCBI taxonomy): Eukaryota > Metazoa > Arthropoda > Insecta > Coleoptera > Chrysomelidae > Chrysolina > Chrysolina oricalcia. The sequence continues at coordinate 32,823,871 of OX101819.2, forward strand.
AAAAAATTTAAAAAAAAATTTAAAAAAATTGAAAAAAAAATTTCGAAAAAAAAATTTTTAAAAAAATTCTCAAAAAAATTTCGAAAAAAAAATTAAAAAAAAAAATTTCAAAAAATAATCAAAAAAAATAATTCAAAAAAAATTTCAAAAAAATTTTCAAAAAAAAAAATTCAAAAAAAAAATAAAAAAAAAAAAATTTAAAAAAAATTCTCAAAAAAATTTCAAAAAAAAAATTAAAAAAAAATTTCAGAAAAAAATGAAAAAAAAAAATTTTCAAAAAAAAATGAAAAAAATAATTTTCAAAAAAAAAAATTCAAAAAAAAAATTTAAAAAAAAAATTCTCAAAAAAATTTCGAAAAAAAAATTAAAAAAAAAAATTTTCAAAAAATAATCAAAAAAAAAATTCAAAAAGAATTTCAAAAAAATTTTCAAAAAAAAAAATTCAAAAAAAAAATTAAAAAAAAAATTTAAAAAAAAATTCTCAAAAAAATTTCAAAAAAAAAAATAAAAAAAAAATTTCAAAAAAAAATGAAAAAAAAAATTTTCAAAAAAAAATGAAAAAAAAAATTTTCAAAAAAAAAATTCAAAAAAAAAATTTAAAAAAAATTTCAAAAAAAAAATTCAAAAAAAAAATTTAAAAAAAAAATTCAAAAAAAAAATTTCAAAAAAAAAAATAAAAAAAAAAATTTTCAAAAAAAAATAAAAAAAAAAATTTCAAAAAAAATAAATTTAAAAAAAATTTCAAAAAAAAATTTAAAAAAAAATTTTAAAAAAATTCTCAAAAAAATTTCGAAAAAAAAATTGAAAATAAAATTTTCAAAAAAAAATTAAAAAAAAAAAATTTCAAAAAAAAAATTTCAAAAAAAATTTCAAAAAAATTTCGAAAAAAAAAAAAAAAAAAAAAATTTCAAAAAAAAATCAAAAAAAAAAAATTTCAAAAAAAATTCCAAAAAAAAAAATAAAAAAAAAAATCTCAAAAAAATTTCAAAAAAAAAATGAAAAAAAAAAATTTTCAAAAAAAAATTAAAAAAAAATTTAAAAAAAAAATAAAAAAAAAATAAAAAAAAATTTTTCAAAAAAAAATTTAAAAAAAAATTTTTCAAAAAAAAATGAAAAAAAAAATTTTTTCAAAAAAAAAATGAAAAAAAAAAATTTTCAAAAAAAAAATTTTTCAAAAAAAAAAAAATTTTTCAAAAAAAAATTAAAAAAATTTTCAAAAAAAAATAAAAAAAAAAATTTCGAAAAAAAAATTTTTAAAAAAATTCTCAAAAAAATTTCGAAAAAAAAATTTTAAAAAAAATTTTCAAAAAAAAATGAAAAAAATAATTTTCAAAAAAAAAATTCAAAAAAAAAATTTAAAAAAAAATTCAAAAAAAAATAAAAAAAAAAAATTAAAAAAAAAAATTCTCAAAAAAATTTCAAAAAAAAAAATAAAAAAAAAATTTTCAAAAAAAAAATTAAAAAAAATTTCAAAAAAAAAAAAATTAAAAATAAATTTTAAAAAAATTTCAAAAAAAAATAAAAAAAAAATTTTTCAAAAAAAAATTTAAAAAAAAATTTTCAAAAAAAAATGAAAAAAAAAATTTTTCAAAAAAAAAATGAAAAAAAAATTGTTCAAAAAAAAAAAAAATTTTCAAAAAAAAATTTTCAAAAAAAAATAAAAAAAAAAAATTCCAAAAAAAAAATTTAAAAAAAATTTCAAAAAAAAAATTTCAAAAAAAATTAATTTAAAAAAAATTTCAAAAAAAAATCAAAAAAAAAATTTTTAAAAAAATTGAAAAAAAAATTTCGAAAAAAAAAATTCAAAAAAAAAATAAAAAAAAAAAATTTTCAAAAAAAAAAAAAAAAAATTCAAAAAAAAAAAAAAAATGAAAAATAAATTTTAAAAAAAATTCAAAAAAAAATTTAAAAAAAATTTTAAAAAAATTGAAAAAAAAATTTCGAAAAAAAAATTTTTAAAAAAATTCTCAAAAAAATTTCGAAAAAAAAATTTAAAAAAAAATTTTCAAAAAATAATCAAAAAAAAAAATTCAAAAAAAATTTCAAAAAAATTTTCAAAAAAAAAAATTCAAAAAAAAAATAAAAAAAAAAAATTTTAAAAAAAATTCTCAAAAAAATTTCAAAAAAAAAATTAAAAAAAAATTTCAGAAAAAAATGAAAAAAAAAAAATTTTCAAAAAAAAATTAAAAAAATAATTTTCAAAAAAAAAAATTCAAAAAAAAAAATTAAAAAAAAAAATTCTCAAAAAAATTTCGAAAAAAAAATTAAAAAAAAAAATTTTCAAAAAATAATCAAAAAAAAAATTCAAAAAGAATTTCAAAAAAATTTTCAAAAAAAAAAATTCAAAAAAAAAATTTAAAAAAAAATTTAAAAAAAAATTCTCAAAAAAATTTCAAAAAAAAAAATTTCAAAAAAAAATGAAAAAAAAAAATTTTCAAAAAAAAATGAAAAAAAAAATTTTCAAAAAAAAAATTCAAAAAAAAAAATTTAAAAAAAATTTCAAAAAAAAAATTCAAAAAAAAAATTCAAAAAAAAAATTTAAAAAAAAAATTCAAAAAAAAATTTCAAAAAAAAAAATAAAAAAAAAATTTTCAAAAAAAAATAAAAAAAAAAATTTCAAAAAAAATAAATTTAAAAAAAATTTCAAAAAAAAATTAAAAAAAAAATTTTAAAAAAATTCTCAAAAAAATTTCGAAAAAAAAATTGAAAATAAAATTTTCAAAAAAAAATTAAAAAAAAAAAATTTCAAAAAAAAAATTTCAAAAAAAATTTCAAAAAAATTTCGAAAAAAAAAAAAAAAAAAAAAATTTCAAAAAAAAATCAAAAAAAAAAAAATTTCAAAAAAAATTTCAAAAAAAAAAATAAAAAAAAAATCTCAAAAAAATTTCAAAAAAAAAATGAAAAAAAAAAATTTTCAAAAAAAAATTTCAAAAAAAAATAAAAAAAAAATAAAAAAAAATTTTTCAAAAAAAAATTTAAAAAAAAATTTTTCAAAAAAAAATGAAAAAAAAAATTTTTTCAAAAAAAAAATGAAAAAAAAAAATTTTCAAAAAAAAAATTTTTCAAAAAAAAAAAAATTTTTCAAAAAAAAATTAAAAAAATTTTCAAAAAAAAATAAAAAAAAAAATTTCCAAAAAAAAAATTTAAAAAAAATTTCAAAAAAAAAATTTCAAAAAAAAATTTTAAAAAAAATTATCAAAAAAATTTCAAAAAAAAAAATTAAAAAAAAAATTTTCAAAAAAAAAAATTTCAAAAAAAATAAATTTCAAAAAAAAATCAAAAAAAAAAATTTAAAAAAAATTTAAAAAAAAAAATTTCAAAAAAAAATTTTTAAAAAAATTCTCAAAAAAATTTCAAAAAAAAAAAATAAAAAAAAAAATTTTCAAAAAAAAAAATTCAAAAAAAATAAATTTAAAAAAAAAATCAAAAAAAAAAAATTTAAAAAAAATTGAAAAAAAAATTTCGAAAAAAAAAATTCAAAAAAAATTTCAAAAAATTAAAAAAAAATTTAAAAAAAAATTTTTCAAAAAAAAATGAAAAAAAAAATTTTTCAAAAAAAAAAAAATTTTCAAAAAAAAATTTTCAAAAAAAAATAAAAAAAAAAATTTCCAAAAAAAAAATAAAAAAAAAATTTCAAAAAAAAAAAAATGAAAAAAAAATTTTAAAAAAATTTCAAAAAAAAATTTTAAAAAAAAATTTTAAAAAAATTGAAAAAAAAATTTCGAAAAAAAAAATTTTAAAAAAATTCTCAAAAAAAATTCGAAAAAAAAATAAAAAAAAAAATTTAAAAAAAAAATCAAAAAAAATTAAAAAATTTCAAAAAAAATTTCAAAAAAAAAAATAAAAAAAAAAATCTCAAAAAAATTTCAAAAAAAAAATAAAAAAAAATTTCAAAAAAAAATAAAAAAAAAAAATTTCCAAAAAAAAAATTTCAAAAAAAAAAATTTCAAAAAAAAATTTAAAAAAAAATTATCAAAAAAATTAAAAAAAAAAAATAAAAAAAAAAAATTTAAAAAAAAAAAAAATAAAAAAAAAAATTTCAAAAAAAAAAAATTTCAAAAAAAAATAAATTTAAAAAAAATTTCAAAAAAAAATCAAAGAAAAAAATTTTAAAAAAATTGAAAAAAAAATTTCGAAAAAAAAATTTTTAAAAAAATTCTCAAAAAAATTTCGAAAAAAAAATAAAAAAAAAAATTTTCAAAAAAAAATAAAAAAAAAATTCAAAAAAAAAAAAAAAAAAAAAATGAAAAATAAATTTAAAAAAAAATTCAAAAAAAAATTTAAAAAAAATTTTAAAAAAATTGAAAAAAAAATTTCGAAAAAAAAATTTTTAAAAAAATTCTCAAAAACTTCGAAAAAAAAATTTAAAAAAAAATCTTCAAAAAATAATCAAAAAAAAAAATTCAAAAAAAATTTCAAAAAAATTTTCAAAAAAAAAATTCAAAAAAAAATAAAAAAAAAATTTTAAAAAAAATTCTCAAAAAAATTTCAAAAAAAAAAATAAAAAAAAAAATTTTTCAAAAAAAAAATAAAAAAAAATTTCAAAAAAAATAAATTTAAAAAAAATTTCAAAAAAAAATCAAAAAAAAAAAATTTAAAAAAATTGAAAAAAAAAATTCGAAAAAAAAATTTCAAAAAAAAAATAAAAAAAAAAATTTTCAAAAAAAAATTTAAAAAAAATTTCAAAAAAAAAAAAATGAAAAATAAATTTAAAAAAAATTTCAAAAAAAAATTTAAAAAAAAATTTTTCAAAAAAAAAATGAAAAAAAAAATTTTTCAAAAAAAAATCAAAAAAATAAAAATTTCAAAAAAAATTTCAAAAAAAAAATAAAAAAAAAAATCTCAAAAAAATTTCAAAAAAAAAATTTAAAAAAAAATTTTCAAAAAAAAATAAAAAAAAAATTTCAAAAAAAAATAAAAAAAAAAAAAAAAAATTTTTAAAAAAAAATTTAAAAAAAAATTTTTCAAAAAAAAAATGAAAAAAAAATTTTTTCAAAAAAAAAATGAAAAAAAAAATTTTTCAAAAAAAAAATAAAAAAAAAATTTTCAAAAAAAAATAAAAAAAAAAATTTCAAAAAAAATAAATTTAAAAAAAATTTCAAAAAAAAATTAAAAAAAAAATTTTAAAAAAATTCTCAAAAAAATTTCGAAAAAAAAATTGAAAATAAAATTTTCAAAAAAAAATTAAAAAAAAAAAATTTCAAAAAAAAAATTTCAAAAAAAATTTCAAAAAAATTTCGAAAAAAAAAAAAAAAAAAAAAATTTCAAAAAAAAATCAAAAAAAAAAAAATTTCAAAAAAAATTTCAAAAAAAAAAATAAAAAAAAAAATCTCAAAAAAATTTCAAAAAAAAAATGAAAAAAAAAAATTTTCAAAAAAAAATTAAAAAAAAAATTCAAAAAAAAATAAAAAAAAAATAAAAAAAAATTTTTCAAAAAAAAATTTAAAAAAAAATTTTTCAAAAAAAAATGAAAAAAAAAATTTTTTCAAAAAAAAAATGAAAAAAAAAATTTTCAAAAAAAAAATTTTTCAAAAAAAAAAAAATTTTTCAAAAAAAAATTAAAAAAATTTTCAAAAAAAAATAAAAAAAAATAAAAAAAAAAATTTTCAAAAAAAAAAATTTCAAAAAAAATAAATTTCAAAAAAAAATCAAAAAAAAAAAATTTTAAAAAAATTGAAAAAAAAATTTCGAAAAAAAAAATTCAAAAAAAATTTCAAAAAATTCAAAAAAAATCAAAAAAAAATAAAAAAAAAATAAAAAAAAAATTTTTCAAAAAAAAATTTAAAAAAAAATTTTTCAAAAAAAAATGAAAAAAAAAATTTTTCAAAAAAAAAAAATTTTCAAAAAAAATAAAAAAAAAAATGAAAAAAAAATTTAAAAAAAATTTCAAAAAAAAATTTTAAAAAAAATTTTAAAAAAATTGAAAAAAAAATTTCGAAAAAAAAATTAAAAATAAAATTTTCAAAAAAAAATTTAAAAAAAAAATTTTCAAAAAAAAAATTTCAAAAAAAATTTCAAAAAAGTTTTCGAAAAAAAAAATTTCAAAAAAAATTTCAAAAAAAATTTCAAAAAAATTTTCAAAAAAAATTTTAAAAAAATTGAAAAAAAAATTTCGAAAAAAAAAATTTTAAAAAAATTCTCAAAAAAAATTCGAAAAAAAAATAAAAAAAAAAATTTAAAAAAAAAATCAAAAAAAATTAAAAAATTTCAAAAAAAATTTCAAAAAAAAAAATAAAAAAAAAAATCTCAAAAAAATTTCAAAAAAAAAATAAAAAAAAATTTCAAAAAAAAATAAAAAAAAAATTAAAAAAAATTTTTTCAAAAAAAAATGAAAAAAAAAATTTTCAAAAAAAAAAATGAAAAAAAAAATTTTTCAAAAAAAAAAAAATTTTTCAAAAAAAAATAAAAAAAATTTTCAAAAAAAAATAAAAAAAAAAAATTTCCAAAAAAAAAATTTCAAAAAAAAAAATTTCAAAAAAAAATTTAAAAAAAAATTATCAAAAAAATTTAAAAAAAAAAAAATAAAAAAAAAAAATTTCAAAAAAAAAAAAATAAAAAAAAAAATTTCAAAAAAAAAAAATTTCAAAAAAAAATAAATTTAAAAAAAATTTCAAAAAAAAATCAAAGAAAAAAATTTTAAAAAAATTGAAAAAAAAATTTCGAAAAAAAAATTTTTAAAAAAATTCTCAAAAAAATTTCGAAAAAAAAATAAAAAAAAAAATTTTCAAAAAAAAATAAAAAAAAAATTCAAAAAAAAAAAAAAAAAAAAATGAAAAATAAATTTAAAAAAAAATTCAAAAAAAAATTTTAAAAAAATTTTAAAAAAATTGAAAAAAAAATTTCGAAAAAAAAATTTTTAAAAAAATTCTCAAAAACTTCGAAAAAAAAATTTAAAAAAAAATTTTCAAAAAATAATCAAAAAAAAAAATTCAAAAAAAATTTCAAAAAAATTTTCAAAAAAAAAATTCAAAAAAAAAATAAAAAAAAAATTTTAAAAAAAATTCTCAAAAAAATTTCAAAAAAAAAAATTCTCAAAAAAATTTCAAAAAAAAAAATAAAAAAAAATTTCAAAAAAAATAAATTTAAAAAAAATTTCAAAAAAAAATCAAAAAAAAAAAATTTAAAAAAATTGAAAAAAAAATTTCGAAAAAAAAATTTCAAAAAAAAATAAAAAAAAAAATTTTCAAAAAAAAATTTAAAAAAAATTTCAAAAAAAAAAAAATGAAAAATAAATTTAAAAAAAATTTCAAAAAAAAATTTAAAAAAAAATTTTTCAAAAAAAAAATGAAAAAAAAAATTTTTCAAAAAAAAATCAAAAAAATAAAAATTTCAAAAAAAATTTCAAAAAAAAAATAAAAAAAAAAATCTCAAAAAAATTTCAAAAAAAAAATTTAAAAAAAAATTTTCAAAAAAAAAAATTTAAAAAAAAATAAATTTCAAAAAAAAATCAAAAAAAAAAATTTAAAAAAAATTTAAAAAAAAAAATTTCAAAAAAAAATTTTTAAAAAAATTCTCAAAAAAATTTCAAAAAAAAAAAATAAAAAAAAAAATTTTCAAAAAAAAAAATTTCAAAAAAAATAAATTTAAAAAAAAAATCAAAAAAAAAAAATTTTAAAAAAATTGAAAAAAAAATTTCGAAAAAAAAAATTCAAAAAAAATTTCAAAAAATTAAAAAAAAATCAAAAAAAAATAAAAAAAAAATAAAAAAAAAATTTTTCAAAAAAAAATTTAAAAAAAAATTTTTCAAAAAAAAATGAAAAAAAAAATTTTTCAAAAAAAAAAAAATTTTCAAAAAAAAATTTTCAAAAAAAAATAAAAAAAAAAATTTCCAAAAAAAAAATAAAAAAAAAATTTCAAAAAAAAAAAAATGAAAAAAAAATTTTAAAAAAATTTCAAAAAAAAATTTTAAAAAAAAATTTTAAAAAAATTGAAAAAAAAATTTTGAAAAAAAAAATAAAAAAAAAAATTTCCAAAAAAAAAATTTAAAAATTTCAAAAAAAAATAAAAAAAAAAATTTAAAAAAAAATTCTCAAAAAAATTTCAAAAAAAAAATAAAAAAAAAAAATTTCAAAAAAAAATAAAAAAAAAATTTCAAAAAAAATAAAAAAAAAATGAAAAAAAAATTTAAAAAAAATTTCAAAAAAAAATTTAAAAAAAAATTTTAAAAAAATTGAAAAAAAAATTTCGAAAAAAAAATTAAAAATAAAATTTTCAAAAAAAAATTTAAAAAAAAAATTTTCAAAAAAAAAATTTCAAAAAAAATTTCAAAAAAAATTTCAAAAAAATTTTCAAAAAAAATTTTAAAAAAATTGAAAAAAAAATTTCGAAAAAAAAAATTTTAAAAAAATTCTCAAAAAAAATTCGAAAAAAAAATAAAAAAAAAAATTTAAAAAAAAAATCAAAAAAAATTAAAAAATTTCAAAAAAAATTTCAAAAAAAAAAATAAAAAAAAAAATCTCAAAAAAATTTCAAAAAAAAAATAAAAAAAAATTTCAAAAAAAAATAAAAAAAAAAAATTTCCAAAAAAAAAATTTCAAAAAAAAAAATTTCAAAAAAAAATTTAAAAAAAAATTATCAAAAAAATTAAAAAAAAAAAAATAAAAAAAAAAAATTTAAAAAAAAAAAATAAAAAAAAAAATTTCAAAAAAAAAAAATTTCAAAAAAAAATAAATTTAAAAAAAAATTCAAAAAAAAATTTAAAAAAAATTTTAAAAAAATTGAAAAAAAAATTTCGAAAAAAAAATTTTTAAAAAAATTCTCAAAAACTTCGAAAAAAAAATTTAAAAAAAAATCTTCAAAAAATAATCAAAAAAAAAAATTCAAAAAAAATTTCAAAAAAATTTTCAAAAAAAAAATTCAAAAAAAAATAAAAAAAAAATTTTAAAAAAAATTCTCAAAAAAATTTCAAAAAAAAAAATAAAAAAAAAAATTTTTCAAAAAAAAAATAAAAAAAAATTTCAAAAAAAATAAATTTAAAAAAAATTTCAAAAAAAAATCAAAAAAAAAAAATTTAAAAAAATTGAAAAAAAAAATTCGAAAAAAAAATTTCAAAAAAAAAATAAAAAAAAAAATTTTCAAAAAAAAATTTAAAAAAAATTTCAAAAAAAAAAAAATGAAAAATAAATTTTTCAAAAAAAAATAAAAAAAAAAATTTCAAAAAAAAAAAAAATGAAAAAAAAATTTTAAAAAAATTTCAAAAAAAAATTTAAAAAAATTGAAAAAAAAATTTCGAAAAAAAAATTTTTTAAAAAAATTCTCAAAAAATTTTCGAAAAAAAAATTTAAAAAAAAAATTTTCAAAAAATAATCAAAAAAAAAAAATTCAAAAAAAATTTCAAGAAAATTTTCAAAAAAAAAAATTCAAAAAAAAAATTTAAAAAAAAAATTTCAAAAAAAACAAAAAAAAAAAAATTTCAAAAAAAATTTCAAAAAAATTTTCAAAAAAATAAAAAAAAAATTTCAAAAAAAAAATAAAAAAAAAAAATTTTCAAAAAAAAATAAAAAAAAATAAAAAAAAAATTTTTCAAAAAAAAATTAAAAAAAAAATTTTTCAAAAAAAAAATGAAAAAAAAAATTTTTCAAAAAAAAAATGAAAAAAAAAATTTTTCAAAAAAAAATCAAAAAAATAAAAATTTCAAAAAAAATTTCAAAAAAAAAATAAAAAAAAAAATCTCAAAAAAATTTCAAAAAAAAAATTTAAAAAAAAATTTTCAAAAAAAAATAAAAAAAAAATTTCAAAAAAAAATTAAAAAAAAAAAAAAAAATTTTTAAAAAAAAATTTAAAAAAAAATTTTTCAAAAAAAAAATTTTTTCAAAAAAAAAATGAAAAAAAAAATTTTTCAAAAAAAAAATAAAAAAAAAATTTTCAAAAAAAAATAAAAAAAAAAATTTCAAAAAAAATAAATTTAAAAAAAATTTCAAAAAAAAATTAAAAAAAAAATTTTAAAAAAATTCTCAAAAAAATTTCGAAAAAAAAATTGAAAATAAAATTTTCAAAAAAAAATTAAAAAAAAAAAATTTCAAAAAAAAAATTTCAAAAAAAATTTCAAAAAAATTTCGAAAAAAAAAAAAAAAAAAAAAATTTCAAAAAAAAATCAAAAAAAAAAAAATTTCAAAAAAAATTTCAAAAAAAAAAATAAAAAAAAAAATCTCAAAAAAATTTCAAAAAAAAAATGAAAAAAAAAAATTTTCAAAAAAAAATTAAAAAAAAAATTCAAAAAAAAATAAAAAAAAAATAAAAAAAAAAATTTCAAAAAAAAAAAATTTCAAAAAAAAATAAATTTAAAAAAAATTTCAAAAAAAAATCAAAGAAAAAAATTTTAAAAAAATTGAAAAAAAAATTTCGAAAAAAAAATTTTTTAAAAAATTCTCAAAAAAATTTCGAAAAAAAAATAAAAAAAAAAATTTTCAAAAAAAAATAAAAAAAAAATTCAAAAAAAAAAAAAAAAAAAAATGAAAAATAAATTTAAAAAAAAATTCAAAAAAAAATTTTAAAAAAATTTTAAAAAAATTGAAAAAAAAATTTCGAAAAAAAAATTTTTAAAAAAATTCTCAAAAACTTCGAAAAAAAAATTTAAAAAAAAATTTTCAAAAAATAATCAAAAAAAAAAATTCAAAAAAAATTTCAAAAAAATTTTCAAAAAAAAAATTCAAAAAAAAAATAAAAAAAAAATTTTAAAAAAAATTCTCAAAAAAATTTCAAAAAAAAAAATAAAAAAAAAAATTTTTCAAAAAAAAAAATAAAAAAAAATTTCAAAAAAAATAAATTTAAAAAAAATTTCAAAAAAAAATCAAAAAAAAAAAATTTAAAAAAATTGAAAAAAAAATTTCGAAAAAAAAATTTCAAAAAAAAATAAAAAAAAAAATTTTCAAAAAAAAATTTAAAAAAAATTTCAAAAAAAAAAAAATGAAAAATAAATTTAAAAAAAATTTCAAAAAAAAATTTAAAAAAAAATTTTTCAAAAAAAAAATGAAAAAAAAAATTTTTCAAAAAAAAATCAAAAAAATAAAAATTTCAAAAAAAATTTCAAAAAAAAAATAAAAAAAAAAATCTCAAAAAAATTTCAAAAAAAAAATTTAAAAAAAAATTTTCAAAAAAAAATAAAAAAAAAATTTCAAAAAAAAATAAAAAAAAAAAAAAAAAAAATTTTTTAAAAAAAATTTAAAAAAAAATTTTTCAAAAAAAAAATGAAAAAAAAATTTTTTCAAAAAAAAAATGAAAAAAAAAATTTTTCAAAAAAAAAAAAAATTTTCAAAAAAAAATAAAAAAAATTTTCAAAAAAAAATAAAAAAAAAAAATTTCCAAAAAAAAAATTTAAAAAATATTTCAAAAAAAAAATTTCAAAAAAAAATTTTAAAAAAAATTATCAAAAAAATTTCAAAAAAAAAAAAAAAAAAAAATTTTCAAAAAAAAAAATTTCAAAAAAAATAAATTTCAAAAAAAAATCAAAAAAATTAAAAAAATTGAAAAAAAAATTTCGAAAAAAAAATTTTTAAAAAAATTCTCAAAAAAATTTCGAAAAAAAAATTTTAAAAAAAATTTTCAAAAAATAATCAAAAAAAAAAATTCAAAAAAAATTTCAAAAAAATTTTCAAAAAAAAAATTCAAAAAAAAAATAAAAAAAAAAATTTAAAAAAAAAATTTCAAAAAAAAAAAAAAAAATTAAAAAAAAAATGAAAAAAAAAATTCAAAAAAAAAAATTAAAAAAAAAATTTTAAAAAAAATTCTCAAAAAAATTTCAAAAAAAAGAAAAAAAAATTTCAAAAAAAAATGAAAAAAAAAAATTTTAAAAAAATTATCAAAAAAAAAAAATAAAAAAAAAATTTTTCAAAAAAAAATAAAAAAAAAAATTTCAAAAAAAAAAAAAATGAAAAAAAAATTTTAAAAAAATTTCAAAAAAAAATTTAAAAAAATTGAAAAAAAAATTTCGAAAAAAAAATTTTTTAAAAAAATTCTCAAAAAATTTTCGAAAAAAAAATTTAAAAAAAAAATTTTCAAAAAATAATCAAAAAAAAAAAATTCAAAAAAAATTTCAAGAAAATTTTCAAAAAAAAAAATTCAAAAAAAAAATTTAAAAAAAAAATTTCAAAAAAAAACAAAAAAAAAAAAATTTCAAAAAAAATTTCAAAAAAATTTTCAAAAAAATAAAAAAAAAATTTCAAAAAAAAAATAAAAAAAAAAATTTTCAAAAAAAAATAAAAAAAAATAAAAAAAAAATTTTTCAAAAAAAAATTAAAAAAAAAATTTTTCAAAAAAAAAATGAAAAAAAAAATTTTTCAAAAAAAAAATGAAAAAAAAAATTTTTCAAAAAAAAATAAAAAAAATTTTTCAAAAAAAATAATTTTGAAAAAAATTTCAAAAAAAATCCAAAAAAAAAATTTTAAAAAAATTGAAAAAAAAATTTCGAAAAAAAAATTTCAAAAAAAAAAATAAAAAAAAAAAAATTTCAAAAAAAAATAAAAAAAAAATTTCAAAAAAAAAATTTCAAAAAAAATTTCAAAAAAGTTTTCGAAAAAAAAAATTTCAAAAAAAAAAATTTCAAAAAAATTTTCAAAACAAAAAATTCTCAAAATAATAAAAAAAAAATTCTCAAAAAAATTTCAAAAAAAAAAATAAAAAAAAAAATTTTCAAAAAAAAAATAAAAAAAAAAATTTCAAAAAAAAATTAAAAAAAAAATAAAAAAAAAAATTTCAAAAAAAAATTAAAAAAAAATAAAAAAAAAATAAAAAAAAAATTTCAAAAAAAAAATAAAAAAAAAATTTTTCAAAAAAAAAATGAAAAGAAAAATTTTTCAAAAAAAAAAAAAAATTTAAAAAAAAATAAAAAAAAAATTTTTCGAAAAAAAAATAAAAAAAAAAAATTTCCAAAAAAAAAATTCTCAAAAAAATTTCAAAAAAAAAATAAAAAAAAAATTTTCAAAAAAAAATGAAAAAAAAAAATTTTCAAAAAAAAAAATTCAAAAAAAAAAAATTTTTTTTTATTTTTTTTTGAAAATTTTTTTTTTTATTTTTTTTTTTGAAATTTTTTTGAGAATTTTTTTTTTATTATTTTGAGAATTTTTTGTTTTGAAAATTTTTTTGAAATTTTTTTTTTTGAAATTTTTTTTTTCGAAAACTTTTTTGAAATTTTTTTTGAAATTTTTTTTTTGAAATTTTTTTTTTATTTTTTTTTGAAATTTTTTTTTTTTTATTTTTTTTTTTGAAATTTTTTTTTCGAAATTTTTTTTTCAATTTTTTTAAAATTTTTTTTTGGATTTTTTTTTGAAATTTTTTTCAAAATTATTTATTTTGAAAAATTTTTTTTATTTTTTTTTGAAAAATTTTTTTTTTTGAAAAATTTTTTTTTTCATTTTTTTTTTGAAAAATTTTTTTTTTCATTTTTTTTTTGAAAAATTTTTTTTTAAATTTTTTTTTGAAAAATTTTTTTTTTATTTTTTTTTATTTTTTTTTGAAAATTTTTTTTTTTATTTTTTTTTTGAAATTTTTTTTTTATTTTTTTGAAAATTTTTTTGAAATTTTTTTTTTTTTGTTTTTTTTTGAAATTTTTTTTTTAAATTTTTTTTTTGAATTTTTTTTTTTGAAAATTTTCTTGAAATTTTTTTTGAATTTTTTTTTTTTGATTATTTTTTGAAAATTTTTTTTTCGAAAATTTTTTGAGAATTTTTTTAAAAAATTTTTTTTTCGAAATTTTTTTTTCAATTTTTTTAAATTTTTTTTTGAAATTTTTTTAAAATTTTTTTTCATTTTTTTTTTTTTTTGAAATTTTTTTTTTTATTTTTTTTTGAAAAATTTTTTTTTTATTTTTTTGAGAATTTTTTTTTTTTTTTTTTTTTTGAAATTTTTTTGAGAATTTTTTTAAAAATTTTTTTTTGAAGTTTTTTTTTTTAAATTATTTTTTTGGAAATTTTTTTTTTGAAATTTTTTTTTAAATTTTTTTTTTTGAAATTTTTTTAAATTTTTTTTTAAATTTTTTTTTTGAAATTTTTTTTTAAATTTTTTTTTGAAATTTTTTTTTTCGAAATTTTTTTTAAATTTTTTTTTGAAAATTTTTTTTTTTTATTTTTTTTTTTGAAATTTTTTTTTCGAAATTTTTTTTTCAATTTTTTTAAAATTTTTTTTTTGGATTTTTTTTTGAAATTTTTTTCAAAATTATTTTTTTTGAAAATTTTTTTTTATTTTTTTTTGAAAATTTTTTTTTTTTTGAAAAATTTTTTTTTTCATTTTTTTTTGAAAAATTTTTTTTTTCATTTTTTTTTTTGAAAAATTTTTTTTAAAATTTTTTTTTGAAAATTTTTTTTTTTTTTTTTTTTTATTTTTTTCTGAAAATTTTTTTTTTTATTTTTTTTTTGAAATTTTTTTTTTATTTTTTTGAAAATTTTTTTGAAATTTTTTTTGAAAATTTTTTTTTTTTGTTTTTTTTTGAAATTTTTTTTTTTAATTTTTTTTTTGAATTTTTTTTTTTGAAAATTTTCTTGAAATTTTTTTTGAATTTTTTTTTTTTGATTATTTTTTGAAAATTTTTTTTTAAAATTTTTTTTTCGAAAATTTTTTGAGAATTTTTTTAAAAAATTTTTTTTTCGAAATTTTTTTTTCAATTTTTTTAAATTTTTTTTTTAAATTTTTTTTTTAAATTTTTTTTTGAAATTTTTTTAAAATTTTTTTTTCATTTTTTTTTTTTTGAAATTTTTTTTTTTATTTTTTTTTGAAAAATTTTTTTTTTATTTTTTTTTTTATTTTTTTAAAAATTTTTTTTTGAAATTTTTTTTTTTAAATTATTTTTTTGGAAATTTTTTTTTTGAATTTTTTTTTTAAATTTTTTTTTTGAAATTTTTTTAAATTTTTTTTTAAATTTTTTTTTTGAAATTTTTTTTTAAATTTTTTTTTGAAATTTTTTTTTGAAATTTTTTTTTTCGAAATTTTTTTTAAATTTTTTTTTTGAAAATTTTTTTTTTTATTTTTTTTTTGAATTTTTTTTTTAAATTTTTTTATGAAACTTTTTTTTTTTAATTTTTTTTTCGAAATAATTTTTTTAATTTTTTTTGAAATTTTTTTAAATTTTTTTTTAAATTTTTTTTAAATTTTTTTTTGGAAATTTTTTTTTTTGAAATTTTTATTTGAAATTTTTTTTAAATTTTTTTTAAATTTTTTTTTTTGGAATTTTTTTTTTGAAATTTTTTTTAATTTTTTTTTTTTTTGAGATTTTTTTTTAAATTTTTTTTTGAAATTTTTTTAAATTTTTTTTTTGATTTTTTTGAAATTTTTTTTAAATTTTTTTTTTGAAATTTTTTTTTTGAAATTTTTTTTTCGAAATTTTTTTTAAATTTTTTTTTGAAAAATTTTTTTTTTTAAATTTTTTTTAAATTTTTTTTTTGGAAATTTTTTTTTTGAAATTTTTTTTTTTGAAAATTTTTTTTTTTTTTTTTTTGAAATTTTTTTTTTTAATTTTTTTTTCGAAATTTTTTTTAAATTTTTTTTTGAATTTTTTTTAAAATTTTTTTTATGGAAATTTTTTTTTTGAAATTTTTTTTTTCGAAAACTTTTTTGAATTTTTTTTTGAAATTTTTTTTTTTGAAAATTTTGTTTTTTGAAATTTTTTTTAAATTTTTTTTTATTTTTTTGGGATTTTTTTTTTCGAAATTTTTTTTAAATTTTGTTTTTTGAAATTTTTTTTTATTTTTTTTTTGAATTTTTTTTTTAATTTTTTTGAAATTTTTTTTTTGAAATTTTTTTTAAATTTTTTTTTTGAAATTTTTTTTTTGAAATTTTTTTTTTATTTTTTATTGAAATTTTTTTTTTTATTTTTTTTTGAAATTTTTTTAAAATTTTTTTTTTTATTTTTTTTTTTGAAATTTTTTTTTTAAATTTTTTTTTCGAAATTTTTTTTTTTTTTTTCTATTTTTTTTTATTTTTTTTTGAAATTTTTTTTTTTATTTTTTTTTTGAAATTTTTTTTTTATTTTTTTGAAAATTTTTTTGAAATTTTTTTTTTTTTGTTTTTTTTTTGAAATTTTTTTTTTAAATTTTTTTTTTGAATTTTTTTTTTTGAAAATTTTCTTGAAATTTTTTTTGAAATTTTTTTTGAATTTTTTTTTTTTTGATTATTTTTTGAAAATTTTTTTTTAAAATTTTTTTTTCGAAAATTTTTTGAGAATTTTTTTAAAAATTTTTTTTTTCGAAATTTTTTTTTCAATTTTTTTAAATTTTTTTTTTAATTTTTTTTTGAAATTTTTCAAAAAAAAATTTTTAAAAAAATTTCGAAAAAAAAATTTTAAAAAAAAATTTCAAAAAAAAAAAAAAAAAAAATTCAAAAAAATTTTCAAAAAAAAAATTTAAAAAAAATTTCAAAAAAATCAAAAAAAAAATTTCGAAAAAAAAATTAAAAAAAAAATTTCAAAAAAAAAAAAAAAATTTTCAAAAAAAAAAATTTCAAAAAAAAAATTTCCAAAAAAAAAATTTAAAAAAAATTAAAAAAAAAAAATTTTTCAAAAAAAAATTTAAAAAAAATTTCGAAAAAAAAATTTCAAAAAAAAAATTTCAAAAAAAAAATTTAAAAAAAATTTCAAAAAAATCAAAAAAAAAAAAAAAAAAATTTCAAAAAAAAATTTAAAAAAAAATCTCAAAAAAAAAAAAAAAATTAAAAAAAATTTCAAAAAAAAAATTCCAAAAAAAAAAATTTAAAAAAAATTTAAAAAAAATTTCAAATAAAAATTTCAAAAAAAAAAATTTCCAAAAAAAAATTTAAAAAAAATTTTAAAAAAAATTTAAAAAAATTTCAAAAAAAATTAAAAAAATTATTTCGAAAAAAAAATTAAAAAAAAAAAGTTTCATAAAAAAATTTAAAAAAAAAATTCAAAAAAAAAATAAAAAAAAAAATTTTCAAAAAAAAAATTTAAAAAAAATTTCGAAAAAAAAAATTTCAAAAAAAAATTTAAAAAAAAATTTCAAAAAAAAAAATTTAAAAAAAAATTTCAAAAAAAAAATTTCCAAAAAAATAATTTAAAAAAAAAAATTTCAAAAAAAAATTTTTAAAAAAATTCTCAAAAAAATTTCAAAAAAAAAATAAAAAAAAAAATTCTCAAAAAAATAAAAAAAAAAAATAAAAAAAAAATTTTTCAAAAAAAAATAAAAAAAAAAATGTCAAAAAAAAAAAAAAATGAAAAAAAATTTTAAAAAAATTTCAAAAAAAAATTTAAAAAAAAAATTTAAAAAAATTGAAAAAAAAATTTCGAAAAAAAAATTTTTTAAAAAAATTCTCAAAAAATTTTCGAAAAAAAAATTTTAAAAAAAAATTTTCGAAAAAAAAATTTTAAAAAAAAATTTTCAAAAAATAATCAAAAAAAAAAATTCAAAAAAAAATTTCAAGAAAATTTTCAAAAAAAAAAATTCAAAAAAAAAATTAAAAAAAAAAATTTCAAAAAAAAACAAAAAAAAAAAAATTTCAAAAAAAATTTCAAAAAAATTTTCAAAAAAATAAAAAAAAAATTTCAAAAAAAAAAATAAAAAAAAAATTTTCAGAAAAAAATAAAAAAAAATAAAAAAAAAAATTTTCAAAAAAAAATTAAAAAAAAAATTTTTCAAAAAAAAAAATGAAAAAAAAAATTTTTCAAAAAAAAAATGAAAAAAAAAAATTTTCAAAAAAAAAAAAAATTTTCAAAAAAAAATAAAAAAAATTTTTCAAAAAAAATAATTTTGAAAAAAATTTCAAAAAAAAATCCAAAAAAAAAATTTTAAAAAAATTGAAAAAAAAATTTCGAAAAAAAAATTTCAAAAAAAAAAATAAAAAAAAAAAATTTTCAAAAAAAAAATTTAAAAAAAATTTCGAAAAAAAAAATTTCAAAAAAAAATTTAAAAAAAATTTCAAAAAAATAATTTAAAAAAAAATTTAAAAAAATTTCAAAAAAAAAAATTTAAAAAAAAATTTCAAAAAAAAAATTTCCAAAAAAATAATTTAAAAAAAAAATTTCAAAAAAAAATTTTTAAAAAAATTCTCAAAAAAATTTCAAAAAAAAAATAAAAAAAAAAATTCTCAAAAAAATAAAAAAAAAAATAAAAAAAAAATTTTTCAAAAAAAAATAAAAAAAAAAATTTCAAAAAAAAAAAAATGAAAAAAAAATTTTAAAAAAATTTCAAAAAAAAATTTAAAAAAATTGAAAAAAAAATTTCGAAAAAAAAATTTTTTAAAAAAATTCTCAAAAAATTTTCGAAAAAAAAATTTTAAAAAAAAATTTTCAAAAAATAATCAAAAAAAAAAAATTCAAAAAAAATTTCAAGAAAATTTTCAAAAAAAAAAATTCAAAAAAAAAATTAAAAAAAAAAATTTCAAAAAAAAACAAAAAAAAAAAAATTTCAAAAAAAATTTCAAAAAAATTTTCAAAAAAATAAAAAAAAAATTTCAAAAAAAAAATAAAAAAAAAAATTTTCAAAAAAAAATAAAAAAAAATAAAAAAAAAATTTTTCAAAAAAAAATAAAAAAAAAAATTTTTTTGGAATTTTTTTTTTGAAATTTTTTTTAATTTTTTTTTTTTTTTTGAGATTTTTTTTAAAATTTTTTTTTGAAATTTTTTAAAATTTTTTTTTTTTAATTTTTTTAAAATTTTTTTTTTGGAAATTTTTTTTTTGAAATTTTTTTTTTTGAAAATTTTTTTTTTTTTTTTTTTTTTTGAAATTTTTTTTTTAATTTTTTTTTCGAAATTTTTTTTTTGATTTTTTTGAAATTTTTTTGAAATTTTTTTTTTGAAATTTTTTTTTCGAAATTTTTTTTTTGAAATTTTTTTTTTTGAAAATTTTTTTGAATTTTTTTTTAAATTTTTTATTGAATTTTTTTTTTTTTTTTGAAATTTTTTTTTAAAATTTTTTTTTCGAAATTTTTTTTAAAATTTTTTTTTGAAAAATTTTTTTTTTGAAATTTTTTTTAAATTTTTTTTTGAATTTTTTTAAAAATTTTTTTTATGGAAATTTTTTTTTTGAAATTTTTTTTTTCGAAAACTTTTTTGAAATTTTTTTTGAAATTTTTTTTTTTGAAAATTTTGTTTTTTGAAATTTTTTTTAAATTTTTTTTTATTTTTTTGGGATTTTTTTTTTCGAAATTTTTTTTAAATTTTGTTTTTTGAAATTTTTTTTTATTTTTTTTTTAAATTTTTTTTTTAATTTTTTTGAAATTTTTTTTTTGAAATTTTTTTTAAATTTTTTTTTTGAAATTTTTTTTTTGAAATTTTTTTTTTATTTTTTATTGAAATTTTTTTTTTTTTTTTTTTTGAAATTTTTTTAAAATTTTTTTTTTTATTTTTTTTTTTGAAATTTTTTTTTTTAATTTTTTTTTCGAAATTTTTTTTTATTTTTTTTTTATTTTTTTTTATTTTTTTTTGAAATTTTTTTTTTTATTTTTTTTTTGAAATTTTTTTTTTATTTTTTTGAAAATTTTTTTGAAATTTTTTTTGAAATTTTTTTTTTTTTGTTTTTTTTTGAAATTTTTTTTTTAAATTTTTTTTTTGAATTTTTTTTTTGATTTTCTTGAAATTTTTTTTGAATTTTTTTTTTGATTATTTTTTGAAAATTTTTTTTTAAAATTTTTTTTTCGAAAATTTTTTGAGAATTTTTTTAAAAATTTTTTTTTTCGAAATTTTTTTTTCAATTTTTTTAAATTTTTTTTTTAAATTTTTTTTTGAAATTTTTTTAAAATTTTTTTTTCATTTTTTTTTTTTGAAATTTTTTTTTTTATTTTTTTTTGAAAAATTTTTTTTTATTTTTTTTTTTTATTTTTTTGAGAATTTTTTTTTTATTTTTTTTTGAAATTTTTTTTTTGAAATTTTTTTTAAATTTTTTTTTTGAAATTTTTTTTTAAATTTTTTTTTAAAATTTTTTTTTTCGAAATTTTTTTTAAATTTTTTTTTTGAAAATTTTTTTTTTTTATTTTTTTTTTGAATTTTTTTTTTAATTTTTTTTTCGAAATTTTTTTTCATTTTTTTTTTATTTTTTTTTATTTTTTTTTGAAATTTTTTTTTTATTTTTTTTTTGAAATTTTTTTTTTATTTTTTTGAAAATTTTTTTGAAATTTTTTTTGAAATTTTTTTTTTTTTGTTTTTTTTTGAAATTTTTTTTTTTTATTTTTTTTTTGAATTTTTTTTTTTGATTTTCTTGAAATTTTTTTTGAATTTTTTTTTTTTGATTATTTTTTGAAAATTTTTTTTTAAAATTTTTTTTTCGAAAATTTTTTGAGAATTTTTTAAAAAAATTTTTTTTTCGAAATTTTTTTTTCAATTTTTTTAAATTTTTTTTTTAAATTTTTTTTTGAAATTTTTTTAAAATTTTTTTTTCATTTTTTTTTTTTTGAAATTTTTTTTTTTTTTTTTTTTTGAAAAATTTTTTTTTTATTTTTTTTTTTATTTTTTTGAGAATTTTTTTTTTATTTTTTTTTTGAAATTTTTTTGAGAATTTTTTTAAAAATTTTTTTTTGAAATTTTTTTTTTTAAATTATTTTTTTGGAAATTTTTTTTTTGAAATTTTTTTTTAAATTTTTTTTTTGAAATTTTTTTAAATTTTTTTTTAAATTTTTTTTTTTATTTTTTTTTTTGAAATTTTTTTTTTTTTATTTTTTTTTCGAAATTTTTTTTTATTTTTTTTTTATTTTTTTTTATTTTTTTTTGAAATTTTTTTTTTTATTTTTTTTTTGAAATTTTTTTTTTATTTTTTTGAAAATTTTTTTGAAATTTTTTTTGAAATTTTTTTTTTTTTGTTTTTTTTTGAAATTTTTTTTTTGAATTTTTTTTTTTGAAAATTTTCTTGAAATTTTTTTTGAATTTTTTTTTTTTTGATTATTTTTTGAAAATTTTTTTTTAAAATTTTTTTTTCGAAAATTTTTTGAGAATTTTTTTAAAAATTTTTTTTTTCGAAATTTTCTTTTCAATTTTTTTAAATTTTTTTTTTAAATTTTTTTTTTAAATTTTTTTTTGAAATTTTTTTAAAATTTTTTTTTCATTTTTTTTTTTTTTGAAATTTTTTTTTTTATTTTTTTTTGAAAAATTTTTTTTTAATTTTTTTTTTTATTTTTTTGAGATTTTTTTTTTTAATTTTTTTTTTAAATTTTTTGAGAATTTTTTTAAAAATTTTTTTTTGAAATCTTTTTTTTTAAATTATTTTTTTGGAAATTTTTTTTTTGAAATTTTTTTTTAAATTTTTTTTTTTGAAATTTTTTTAAATTTTTTTTTAAATTTTTTTTTTGAAATTTTTTTTTAAATTTTTTTTTAAAATTTTTTTTTTCGAAATTTTTTTTAAATTTTTTTTTTGAAATTTTTTTTTTTTATTTTTTTTTTGAATTTTTTTTTTAAATTTTTTTATGAAACTTTTTTTTTTTAATTTTTTTTTCGAAATAATTTTTTTAATTTTTTTTGAAATTTTTTTAAATTTTTTTTTAAATTTTTTTGAAATTTTTTTTTTGAAATTTTTTTTAAATTTTTTTTTTGAAATTTTTTTTTTGAAATTTTTTTTTTATTTTTTATTGAAATTTTTTTTTTTATTTTTTTTTGAAATTTTTTTAAAATTTTTTTTTTTATTTTTTTTTTTGAAATTTTTTTTTTTAATTTTTTTTTCGAAATTTTTTTTTTTTTTTTTATTTTTTTTAATTTTTTTTTGAAATTTTTTTTTTTATTTTTTTTTTGAAATTTTTTTTTTATTTTTTTGAAAATTTTTTTGAAATTTTTTTTGAAATTTTTTTTTTTTTGTTTTTTTTTTGAAATTTTTTTTTTAAATTTTTTTTTTGAATTTTTTTTTTTGAAAATTTTCTTGAAATTTTTTTTGAATTTTTTTTTTTTTGATTATTTTTTGAAAATTTTTTTTTAAAATTTTTTTTTCGAAAATTTTTTGAGAATTTTTTTAAAAATTTTTTTTTTCGAAATTTTTTTTTCAATTTTTTTAAATTTTTTTTTTTAATTTTTTTTTGAAATTTTTCAAAAAAAAATTTTAAAAAAAATTTCGAAAAAAAAATTTTAAAAAAAAATTTCAAAAAAAAAAAAAAAAAAAAATTCAATAAAAAATTAAAAAAAAAATTCAAAAAAATTTTCAAAAAAAAAAATTTCAAAAAAAAAATTTCGAAAAAAAAATTTCAAAAAAAAAATTTAAAAAAAATTTCAAAAAAATCAAAAAAAAAATTTCGAAAAAAAAATTAAAAAAAAAATTTCAAAAAAAAAAAAAAAAATTTTCAAAAAAAAAAATTTCAAAAAAAAAAATTCCAAAAAAAAAATTTAAAAAAAATTTAAAAAAAAAAATTTTTCAAAAAAAAATTTAAAAAAAATTTCGAAAAAAAAATTTCAAAAAAAAAATTTCAAAAAAAAAATTTAAAAAAAATTTCAAAAAAATCAAAAAAAAAATTTAAAAAAATTTAAAAAAAAAATTTAAAAAAAAATCTCAAAAAAAAAAAAAAAATTAAAAAAAATTTCAAAAAAAAAATTCCAAAAAAAAAAATTTAAAAAAAATTTAAAAAAAATTTCAAATAAAAATTTCAAAAAAAAAAATTTCCAAAAAAAAATTTAAAAAAAATTTTAAAAAAAATTTAAAAAAATTTCAAAAAAAATTAAAAAAATTATTTCGAAAAAAAAATTAAAAAAAAAAAGTTTCATAAAAAAATTTAAAAAAAAAATTCAAAAAAAAAATAAAAAAAAAAATTTTCAAAAAAAAAATTTAAAAAAAATTTCGAAAAAAAAAATTTCAAAAAAAAATTTAAAAAAAAATTTCAAAAAAAAAAATTTAAAAAAAAATTTCAAAAAAAAAATTTCCAAAAAAATAATTAAAAAAAAAAAATTTCAAAAAAAAATTTTTAAAAAAATTCTCAAAAAAATTTCAAAAAAAAAATAAAAAAAAAAATTCTCAAAAAAATAAAAAAAAAAAATAAAAAAAAAATTTTTCAAAAAAAAATAAAAAAAAAAATTTCAAAAAAAAAAAAAATGAAAAAAAAATTTTAAAAAAATTTCAAAAAAAAATTTAAAAAAAAAATTTAAAAAAATTGAAAAAAAAATTTCGAAAAAAAAATTTTTTAAAAAAATTCTCAAAAAATTTTCGAAAAAAAAATTTTAAAAAAAAATTTTCGAAAAAAAAATTTTAAAAAAAAATTTTCAAAAAATAATCAAAAAAAAAAATTCAAAAAAAATTTCAAGAAAATTTTCAAAAAAAAAAATTCAAAAAAAAAATTAAAAAAAAAAATTTCAAAAAAAACAAAAAAAAAAAAATTTCAAAAAAAATTTCAAAAAAATTTTCAAAAAAATAAAAAAAAAATTTCAAAAAAAAAAATGAAAAAAAAAATTTTTCAAAAAAAAAATGAAAAAAAAAATTTTTCAAAAAAAAAAAAATTTTCAAAAAAAAATAAAAAAAATTTTTCAAAAAAAATAATTTTGAAAAAAATTTCAAAAAAAAATCCAAAAAAAAAATTTTAAAAAAATTGAAAAAAAAATTTCGAAAAAAAAATTTCAAAAAAAAAAATAAAAAAAAAAAATTTTCAAAAAAAAAATTTAAAAAAAATTTCGAAAAAAAAAATTTCAAAAAAAAATTTAAAAAAAAATTTCAAAAAAAAAATTTAAAAAAAAATTTAAAAAAATTTCAAAAAAAAAAATTTAAAAAAAAATTTCAAAAAAAAAATTTCCAAAAAAATAATTTAAAAAAAAAATTTCAAAAAAAAATTTTTAAAAAAATTCTCAAAAAAATTTCAAAAAAAAAATAAAAAAAAAAATTCTCAAAAAAATAAAAAAAAAAATAAAAAAAAAATTTTTCAAAAAAAAATAAAAAAAAAATTTCAAAAAAAAAAAAAATGAAAAAAAAATTTTAAAAAAATTTCAAAAAAAAATTTAAAAAAATTGAAAAAAAAATTTCGAAAAAAAAATTTTTTAAAAAAATTCTCAAAAAATTTTCGAAAAAAAAATTTTAAAAAAAAATTTTCAAAAAATAATCAAAAAAAAAAAATTCAAAAAAAATTTCAAGAAAATTTTCAAAAAAAAAAATTCAAAAAAAAAATTAAAAAAAAAATTTCAAAAAAAAACAAAAAAAAAAAAATTTCAAAAAAAATTTCAAAAAAATTTTCAAAAAAATAAAAAAAAAATTTCAAAAAAAAAATAAAAAAAAAATTTTCAAAAAAAAATAAAAAAAAATAAAAAAAAAATTTTTCAAAAAAAAATAAAAAAAAAAATTTTTTTGGAATTTTTTTTTTGAAATTTTTTTTAATTTTTTTTTTTTTTTTGAGATTTTTTTTAAAATTTTTTTTTGAAATTTTTTTAAATTTTTTTTTTTAAATTTTTTTAAAATTTTTTTTTTGGAAATTTTTTTTTTGAAATTTTTTTTTTTGAAAATTTTTTTTTTTTTTTTTTTTTTGAAATTTTTTTTTTTTATTTTTTTTTCGAAATTTTTTTTTTGATTTTTTTGAAATTTTTTTTAAATTTTTTTTTTGAAATTTTTTTTTCGAAATTTTTTTTTTGAAATTTTTTTTTTTGAAAATTTTTTTGAATTTTTTTTTAATTTTTTTATTGAAATTTTTTTTTTTTTTTGAAATTTTTTTTTAAAATTTTTTTTTCGAAATTTTTTTTAAAATTTTTTTTTGAAAAATTTTTTTTTTGAAATTTTTTTTTAATTTTTTTTTGAATTTTTTTAAAAATTTTTTTTATGGAAATTTTTTTTTTGAAATTTTTTTTTTCGAAAACTTTTTTGAAATTTTTTTTGAAATTTTTTTTTTTGAAAATTTTGTTTTTTGAAATTTTTTTTAAATTTTTTTTTATTTTTTTGGGATTTTTTTTTTTCGAAATTTTTTTTAAATTTTGTTTTTTGAAATTTTTTTTTATTTTTTTTTTTAATTTTTTTTTTAATTTTTTTGAAATTTTTTTTTTGAAATTTTTTTTAAATTTTTTTTTTGAAATTTTTTTTTTGAAAATTTTTTTTTATTTTTTATTGAAATTTTTTTTTTTATTTTTTTTTGAAATTTTTTTAAAATTTTTTTTTTTATTTTTTTTTTTGAAATTTTTTTTTTTAATTTTTTTTTCGAAATTTTTTTTTATTTTTTTTTATTTTTTTTTGAAATTTTTTTTTTTATTTTTTTTTTGAAATTTTTTTTTTATTTTTTTGAAAATTTTTTTGAAATTTTTTTTGAAATTTTTTTTTTTTGTTTTTTTTTGAAATTTTTTTTTTAAATTTTTTTTTTGAATTTTTTTTTTTGATTTTCTTGAAATTTTTTTTGAATTTTTTTTTTTGATTATTTTTTGAAAATTTTTTTTTAAATTTTTTTTTTCGAAAATTTTTTGAGAATTTTTTTAAAAATTTTTTTTTTCGAAATTTTTTTTTCAATTTTTTTAAATTTTTTTTTTAAATTTTTTTTTGAAATTTTTTTAAAATTTTTTTTTCATTTTTTTTTTTTTGAAATTTTTTTTTTTATTTTTTTTTGAAAAATTTTTTTTTATTTTTTTTTTTATTTTTTTGAGAATTTTTTTTTTATTTTTTTTTGAAATTTTTTTTTTGAAATTTTTTTTAAATTTTTTTTTTGAAATTTTTTTTTAAATTTTTTTTTAAAATTTTTTTTTTCGAAATTTTTTTTAAATTTTTTTTTTGAAAATTTTTTTTTTTTATTTTTTTTTTGAATTTTTTTTTTAATTTTTTTTTCGAAATTTTTTTTTATTTTTTTTTTATTTTTTTTTATTTTTTTTTGAAATTTTTTTTTTATTTTTTTTTTGAAATTTTTTTTTTATTTTTTTGAAAATTTTTTTGAAATTTTTTTTGAAATTTTTTTTTTTTTGTTTTTTTTTGAAATTTTTTTTTTTAATTTTTTTTTTGAATTTTTTTTTTTGATTTTCTTGAAATTTTTTTTGAATTTTTTTTTTTTGATTATTTTTTGAAAATTTTTTTTTAAAATTTTTTTTTCGAAAATTTTTTGAGAATTTTTTTAAAAAATTTTTTTTTCGAAATTTTTTTTTCAATTTTTTTAAATTTTTTTTTTTAATTTTTTTTTGAAATTTTTTTAAAATTTTTTTTTCATTTTTTTTTTTTTTGAAATTTTTTTTTTTATTTTTTTTTGAAAAATTTTTTTTTTATTTTTTTTTTTTATTTTTTTGAGAATTTTTTTTTTATTTTTTTTTTGAAATTTTTTTGAGAATTTTTTTAAAAATTTTTTTTTGAAATTTTTTTTTTTAAATTATTTTTTTGGAAATTTTTTTTTTGAAATTTTTTTTTAAATTTTTTTTTTGAAATTTTTTTAAATTTTTTTTTAAATTTTTTTTTTATTTTTTTTTTTGAAATTTTTTTTTTTTAATTTTTTTTTCGAAATTTTTTTTTATTTTTTTTTTATTTTTTTTTATTTTTTTTTGAAATTTTTTTTTTTATTTTTTTTTTGAAATTTTTTTTTTATTTTTTTGAAAATTTTTTTGAAATTTTTTTTGAAATTTTTTTTTTTTTGTTTTTTTTTGAAATTTTTTTTTTGAATTTTTTTTTTTGAAAATTTTCTTGAAATTTTTTTTGAATTTTTTTTTTTTGATTATTTTTTGAAAATTTTTTTTTTAAATTTTTTTTTTGAAATTTTTTTGAGAATTTTTTTTTTATTTTTTTGAGAATTTTTTGTTTTGAAAATTTTTTTGAAATTTTTTTTGAAATTTTTTTTTTTGAAATTTTTTTTTTCGAAAACTTTTTTGAAATTTTTTTTTTCGAAAACTTTTTTGAAATTTTTTTTGAAATTTTTTTTTTGAAATTTTTTTTTTATTTTTTTTTGAAATTTTTTTTTTTATTTTTTTTTTTGAAATTTTTTTTTCGAAATTTTTTTTTCAATTTTTTTAAAATTTTTTTTTTTGGATTTTTTTTTGAAATTTTTTTCAAAATTATATTTTTTGAAAAATTTTTTTTATTTTTTTTTGAAAATTTTTTTTTTTTTGAAAAATTTTTTTTTTCATTTTTTTTTTGAAAAATTTTTTTTTTCATTTTTTTTTTGAAAAATTTTTTTTAAAATTTTTTTTTGAAAATTTTTTTTAAAATTTTTTTTTATTTTTTTTTGAAAATTTTTTTTTTTATTTTTTTTTTGAAATTTTTTTTTTATTTTTTTGAAAATTTTTTTGAAATTTTTTTTGAAATTTTTTTTTTTTTGTTTTTTTTTGAAATTTTTTTTTTAAATTTTTTTTTTGAATTTTTTTTTTTGAAAATTTTCTTGAAATTTTTTTTGAATTTTTTTTTTTTGATTATTTTTTGAAAATTTTTTTTTTAAATTTTTTTTTCGAAAATTTTTTGAGAATTTTTTTAAAAAATTTTTTTTTCGAAATTTTTTTTTCAATTTTTTTAAATTTTTTTTTTAAATTTTTTTTTGAAATTTTTTTAAAATTTTTTTTTCATTTTTTTTTTTTTGAAATTTTTTTTTTTTTATTTTTTTTAGAAAAATTTTTTTTTTATTTTTTTGAGAATTTTTTTTTTTATTTTTTTTTTGAAATTTTTTTGAGAATTTTTTTAAAAATTTTTTTTTGAAATTTTTTTTTTTAAATTATTTTTTTGGAAATTTTTTTTTTGAAATTTTTTTTAAAATTTTTTTTTTTGAAATTTTTTTTTAAATTTTTTTTTTGAAATTTTTTTTTAAATTTTTTTTTGAAATTTTTTTTTTCGAAATTTTTTTTAAATTTTTTTTTTGAAAATTTTTTTTTTTTATTTTTTTTTTGAATTTTTTTTTTAAATTTTTTTATGAAACTTTTTTTTTTTAATTTTTTTTTCGAAATAATTTTTTTAATTTTTTTTGAAATTTTTTTAAATTTTTTTTAAAATTTTTTTTAAATTTTTTTTTGGAAATTTTTTTTTTTTAAATTTTTATTTGAAATTTTTTTTAAATTTTTTTTAAATTTTTTTTTTTGGAATTTTTTTTTTGAAATTTTTTTTAATTTTTTTTTTTTTTTTGAGATTTTTTTTTTAATTTTTTTTTGAAATTTTTTTAAATTTTTTTTTTGATTTTTTTGAAATTTTTTTAAAATTTTTTTTTTGAATTTTTTTTTTTGAAATTTTTTTTTCGAAATTTTTTTTAAATTTTTTTTTGAAAAATTTTTTTTTTGAAATTTTTTTTAACTTTTTTTTTTGTAAATTTTTTTTTTGAAATTTTTTTTTTTGAAAATTTTTTTTTTTTTTTTTTTTTTTTTTGAAATTTTTTTTTTAAATTTTTTTTTCGAAATTTTTTTTTTGAAATTTTTTTTTTTGAAAATTTTTTTGAATTTTTTTTTTAATTTTTTATTGAAATTTTTTTTTTTTTTTTTTTTTAAATTTTTTTTTAAAATTTTTTTTTCGAAATTTTTTTTAAAATTTTTTTTTGAAAAATTTTTTTTTTGAAATTTTTTTTTAATTTTTTTTTGAATTTTTTTTAAAATTTTTTTTATGGAAATTTTTTTTTTGAAATTTTTTTTTTCGAAAACTTTTTTGAAATTTTTTTTGAAATTTTTTTTTTGAAAATTTTGTTTTTTGAAATTTTTTTTAAATTTTTTTTTATTTTTTTGGGATTTTTTTTTTTCGAAATTTTTTTTAAATTTTGTTTTTTGAAATTTTTTTTTATTTTTTTTTTGAATTTTTTTTCAAATTTTTTTGAAATTTTTTTTTTGAAATTTTTTTTAAATTTTTTTTTTGAAATTTTTTTTTTGAAAATTTTTTTTTATTTTTTATTGAAATTTTTTTTTTTATTTTTTTTTGAAATTTTTTTAAAATTTTTTTTTTTATTTTTTTTTTTGAAATTTTTTTTTTTAATTTTTTTTTCGAAATTTTTTTTAATTTTTTTTTTATTTTTTTTTATTTTTTTTTGAAAATTTTTTTTTTATTTTTTTTTTGAAATTTTTTTTTTTATTTTTTTTAGAAAAATTTTTTTTTTATTTTTTTTTTATTTTTTTGAGAATTTTTTTTTTTATTTTTTTTTTGAAATTTTTTTGAGAATTTTTTTAAAAATTTTTTTTTGAAATTTTTTTTTTTTAATTATTTTTTTGGAAATTTTTTTTTTGAAATTTTTTTTAAAATTTTTTTTTTTGAAATTTTTTTAAATTTTTTTTTAAATTTTTTTTTTGAAATTTTTTTTTAAATTTTTTTTTGAAATTTTTTTTTTCGAAATTTTTTTTAAATTTTTTTTTTGAAAATTTTTTTTTTTTATTTTTTTTTTGAATTTTTTTTTTAAATTTTTTTATGAAACTTTTTTTTTTTAATTTTTTTTTCGAATTAATTTTTTTAATTTTTTTTGAAATTTTTTTAAATTTTTTTTTAAATTTTTTTTAAATTTTTTTTTGGAAATTTTTTTTTTTTGAAATTTTTTTTAAATTTTTTTTAAATTTTTTTTTTTGGAATTTTTTTTTTGAAATTTTTTTTAATTTTTTTTTTTTTTTTGAGATTTTTTTTTTTATTTTTTTTTGAAATTTTTTTAAATTTTTTTTTTGATTTTTTTGATATTTTTTTAAAATTTTTTTTTTTAATTTTTTTTTTTGAAATTTTTTTTTCGAAATTTTTTTTAAATTTTTTTTTGAAAAATTTTTTTTTTTTGAAAAATTTTTTTTTTCATTTTTTTTTTGAAAAATTTTTTTTTTCATTTTTTTTTTGAAAAATTTTTTTTAAAATTTTTTTTTGAAAATTTTTTTTAAAATTTTTTTTTATTTTTTTTTGAAAATTTTTTTTTTTATTTTTTTTTTGAAATTTTTTTTTTATTTTTTTGAAAATTTTTTTGAAATTTTTTTTGAAATTTTTTTTTTTTTGTTTTTTTTTGAAATTTTTTTTTTAAATTTTTTTTTTGAATTTTTTTTTTTGAAAATTTTCTTGAAATTTTTTTTGAATTTTTTTTTTTTGATTATTTTTTGAAAATTTTTTTTTTAAATTTTTTTTTCGAAAATTTTTTGAGAATTTTTTTAAAAAATTTTTTTTTCGAAATTTTTTTTTCAATTTTTTTAAATTTTTTTTTTAAATTTTTTTTTGAAATTTTTTTAAAATTTTTTTTTCATTTTTTTTTTTTTGAAATTTTTTTTTTTTTATTTTTTTTAGAAAAATTTTTTTTTTATTTTTTTGAGAATTTTTTTTTTTATTTTTTTTTTGAAATTTTTTTGAGAATTTTTTTAAAAATTTTTTTTTGAAATTTTTTTTTTTAAATTATTTTTTTGGAAATTTTTTTTTTGAAATTTTTTTTAAAATTTTTTTTTTTGAAATTTTTTTTTAAATTTTTTTTTTGAAATTTTTTTTTAAATTTTTTTTTGAAATTTTTTTTTTCGAAATTTTTTTTAAATTTTTTTTTTGAAAATTTTTTTTTTTTATTTTTTTTTTGAATTTTTTTTTTAAATTTTTTTATGAAACTTTTTTTTTTTAATTTTTTTTTCGAAATAATTTTTTTAATTTTTTTTGAAATTTTTTTAAATTTTTTTTAAAATTTTTTTTAAATTTTTTTTTGGAAATTTTTTTTTTTTAAATTTTTATTTGAAATTTTTTTTAAATTTTTTTTAAATTTTTTTTTTTGGAATTTTTTTTTTGAAATTTTTTTTAATTTTTTTTTTTTTTTTGAGATTTTTTTTTTAATTTTTTTTTGAAATTTTTTTAAATTTTTTTTTTGATTTTTTTGAAATTTTTTTAAAATTTTTTTTTTGAATTTTTTTTTTTGAAATTTTTTTTTCGAAATTTTTTTTAAATTTTTTTTTGAAAAATTTTTTTTTTGAAATTTTTTTTAACTTTTTTTTTTGTAAATTTTTTTTTTGAAATTTTTTTTTTTGAAAATTTTTTTTTTTTTTTTTTTTTTTTTTTGAAATTTTTTTTTTAAATTTTTTTTTCGAAATTTTTTTTTTGAAATTTTTTTTTTTGAAAATTTTTTTGAATTTTTTTTTTAATTTTTTATTGAAATTTTTTTTTTTTTTTTTTTTTAAATTTTTTTTTAAAATTTTTTTTTCGAAATTTTTTTTAAAATTTTTTTTTGAAAAATTTTTTTTTTGAAATTTTTTTTTAATTTTTTTTTGAATTTTTTTTAAAATTTTTTTTATGGAAATTTTTTTTTTGAAATTTTTTTTTTCGAAAACTTTTTTGAAATTTTTTTTGAAATTTTTTTTTTGAAAATTTTGTTTTTTGAAATTTTTTTTAAATTTTTTTTTATTTTTTTGGGATTTTTTTTTTTCGAAATTTTTTTTAAATTTTGTTTTTTGAAATTTTTTTTTATTTTTTTTTTGAATTTTTTTTCAAATTTTTTTGAAATTTTTTTTTTGAAATTTTTTTTAAATTTTTTTTTTGAAATTTTTTTTTTGAAAATTTTTTTTTATTTTTTATTGAAATTTTTTTTTTTATTTTTTTTTGAAATTTTTTTAAAATTTTTTTTTTTATTTTTTTTTTTGAAATTTTTTTTTTTAATTTTTTTTTCGAAATTTTTTTTAATTTTTTTTTTATTTTTTTTTATTTTTTTTTGAAAATTTTTTTTTTATTTTTTTTTTGAAATTTTTTTTTTTATTTTTTTTAGAAAAATTTTTTTTTTATTTTTTTTTTATTTTTTTGAGAATTTTTTTTTTTATTTTTTTTTTGAAATTTTTTTGAGAATTTTTTTAAAAATTTTTTTTTGAAATTTTTTTTTTTTAATTATTTTTTTGGAAATTTTTTTTTTGAAATTTTTTTTAAAATTTTTTTTTTTGAAATTTTTTTAAATTTTTTTTTAAATTTTTTTTTTGAAATTTTTTTTTAAATTTTTTTTTGAAATTTTTTTTTTCGAAATTTTTTTTAAATTTTTTTTTTGAAAATTTTTTTTTTTTATTTTTTTTTTGAATTTTTTTTTTAAATTTTTTTATGAAACTTTTTTTTTTTAATTTTTTTTTCGAATTAATTTTTTTAATTTTTTTTGAAATTTTTTTAAATTTTTTTTTAAATTTTTTTTAAATTTTTTTTTGGAAATTTTTTTTTTTTGAAATTTTTTTTAAATTTTTTTTAAATTTTTTTTTTTGGAATTTTTTTTTTGAAATTTTTTTTAATTTTTTTTTTTTTTTTGAGATTTTTTTTTTTATTTTTTTTTGAAATTTTTTTAAATTTTTTTTTTGATTTTTTTGATATTTTTTTAAAATTTTTTTTTTTAATTTTTTTTTTTGAAATTTTTTTTTCGAAATTTTTTTTAAATTTTTTTTTGAAAAATTTTTTTTTTGAAATTTTTTTTAAATTTTTTTTTTGGAAATTTTTTTTTTGAAATTTTTTTTTTTGAAAATTTTTTTTTTTTTTTTTTTTTGAAATTTTTTTTTTAAATTTTTTTTTCGAATTTTTTTTTTTGATTTTTTTGAAATTTTTTTAAATTTTTTTTTTTAAATTTTTTTTTCGAAATTTTTTTTTTGAAATTTTTTTTTTTGAAAATTTTTTTGAATTTTTTTTTTAATTTTTTATTGAAATTTTTTTTTTTTTTTTTTTTAAATTTTTTTTTAAAATTTTTTTTTCGAAATTTTTTTTAAAATTTTTTTTTGAAAAATTTTTTTTTTGAAATTTTTTTTTAATTTTTTTTTGAATTTTTTTTAAAATTTTTTTTATGGAAATTTTTTTTTTGAAATTTTTTTTTTCGAAAACTTTTTTGAAATTTTTTTTGAAATTTTTTTTTTGAAAATTTTGTTTTTTGAAATTTTTTTAAAATTTTTTTTTATTTTTTTGGGATTTTTTTTTTTCGAAATTTTTTTAAATTTTGTTTTTTGAAATTTTTTTTTATTTTTTTTTTGAATTTTTTTTTTAATTTTTTTGAAATTTTTTTTTTGAAATTTTTTTTAAATTTTTTTTTTGAAATTTTTTTTTTGAAAATTTTTTTTTATTTTTTATTGAAATTTTTTTTTTTATTTTTTTTTGAAATTTTTTTAAAATTTTTTTTTTTATTTTTTTTTTTGAAATTTTTTTTTTTAATTTTTTTTTCGAAATTTTTTTTAATTTTTTTTTTATTTTTTTTTGAAAATTTTTTATTTATTTTTTTTTTGAAATTTTTTTTTTATTTTTTTGAAAATTTTTTTGAAATTTTTTTTTGAAATTTTTTTTTTTTTGTTTTTTTTAAAATTTTTTTTTTAAATTTTTTTTTGAATTTTTTTTTTTGAAAATTTTCTTGAAATTTTTTTTGAATTTTTTTTTTTTGATTATTTTTTGAAAATTTTTTTTTAAAATTTTTTTTTCGAAAATTTTTTGAGAATTTTTTTAAAAATTTTTTTTTTCGAAATTTTTTTTTCAATTTTTTTTTGAAATTTTTTTAAAATTTTTTTTTCATTTTTTTTTTTTTGAAATTTTTTTTTTTATTTTTTTTTGAAAAATTTTTTTTTTATTTTTTTTTTTTTATTTTTTTGAGAATTTTTTTTTTTATTTTTTTTTTGAAATTTTTTTGAGAATTTTTTTAAAAATTTTTTTTTTAAATTTTTTTTTTTAAATTATTTTTTTGGAAATTTTTTTTTTGAAATTTTTTTTTAAATTTTTTTTTTTTTAATTTTTTTAAATTTTTTTTTTGAAATTTTTTTTAAATTTTTTTTTGAATTTTTTTAAAAATTTTTTTTATGGAAATTTTTTTTTTGAAATTTTTTTTTTCGAAAACTTTTTTGAAATTTTTTTTGAAATTTTTTTTTTTGAAAATTTTGTTTTTTGAAATTTTTTTTAAATTTTTTTTTATTTTTTTGGGATTTTTTTTTTTCGAAATTTTTTTTAAATTTTGTTTTTTGAAATTTTTTTTTATTTTTTTTTTTAATTTTTTTTTTAATTTTTTTGAAATTTTTTTTTTGAAATTTTTTTTAAATTTTTTTTTTGAAATTTTTTTTTTGAAAATTTTTTTTTATTTTTTATTGAAATTTTTTTTTTTATTTTTTTTTGAAATTTTTTTAAAATTTTTTTTTTTATTTTTTTTTTTGAAATTTTTTTTTTTAATTTTTTTTTCGAAATTTTTTTTTATTTTTTTTTTATTTTTTTTTATTTTTTTTTGAAATTTTTTTTTTTATTTTTTTTTGAAATTTTTTTTTTATTTTTTTGAAAATTTTTTTGAAATTTTTTTTGAAATTTTTTTTTTTTGTTTTTTTTTGAAATTTTTTTTTTAAATTTTTTTTTTGAATTTTTTTTTTTGATTTTCTTGAAATTTTTTTTGAATTTTTTTTTTTGATTATTTTTTGAAAATTTTTTTTTAAAATTTTTTTTTCGAAAATTTTTTGAGAATTTTTTTAAAAATTTTTTTTTTCGAAATTTTTTTTTCAATTTTTTTAAATTTTTTTTTTAAATTTTTTTTTGAAATTTTTTTAAAATTTTTTTTTCATTTTTTTTTTTTTGAAATTTTTTTTTTTATTTTTTTTTGAAAATTTTTTTTTTATTTTTTTTTTTTATTTTTTTGAGAATTTTTTTTTTATTTTTTTTTGAAATTTTTTTTTTGAAATTTTTTTTAAATTTTTTTTTTGAAATTTTTTTTTAAATTTTTTTTTAAAATTTTTTTTTTCGAAATTTTTTTTAA
This sequence comes from Chrysolina oricalcia, assembly GCA_944452925.2. Lineage (NCBI taxonomy): Eukaryota > Metazoa > Arthropoda > Insecta > Coleoptera > Chrysomelidae > Chrysolina > Chrysolina oricalcia. Next base: position 32,858,269 of record OX101819.2, read on the forward strand.
ATTTTTTTTTTGAAAATTTTTTTTTTTTATTTTTTTTTTGAATTTTTTTTTTAATTTTTTTTTCGAAATTTTTTTTTATTTTTTTTTTATTTTTTTTTATTTTTTTTTGAAATTTTTTTTTTATTTTTTTTTTGAAATTTTTTTTTTATTTTTTTGAAAATTTTTTTGAAATTTTTTTTGAAATTTTTTTTTTTTTGTTTTTTTTTGAAATTTTTTTTTTTAATTTTTTTTTTGAATTTTTTTTTTTGATTTTCTTGAAATTTTTTTTGAATTTTTTTTTTTTGATTATTTTTTGAAAATTTTTTTTTAAAATTTTTTTTTCGAAAATTTTTTGAGAATTTTTTTAAAAAATTTTTTTTTCGAAATTTTTTTTTCAATTTTTTTAAATTTTTTTTTTAAATTTTTTTTTGAAATTTTTTTAAAATTTTTTTTTCATTTTTTTTTTTTTGAAATTTTTTTTTGAAAAATTTTTTTTTTATTTTTTTTTTTTATTTTTTTGAGAATTTTTTTTTTATTTTTTTTTTGAAATTTTTTTGAGAATTTTTTTAAAAATTTTTTTTTGAAATTTTTTTTTTTAAATTATTTTTTTGGAAATTTTTTTTTTGAAATTTTTTTTTAAATTTTTTTTTTGAAATTTTTTTAAATTTTTTTTTAAATTTTTTTTTTTATTTTTTTTTTTGAAATTTTTTTTTTTAATTTTTTTTTCGAAATTTTTTTTTATTTTTTTTTTATTTTTTTTTATTTTTTTTTGAAATTTTTTTTTTTATTTTTTTTTTGAAATTTTTTTTTTATTTTTTTGAAAATTTTTTTGAAATTTTTTTTGAAATTTTTTTTTTTTTGTTTTTTTTTGAAATTTTTTTTTTGAATTTTTTTTTTTGAAAATTTTCTTGAAATTTTTTTTGAATTTTTTTTTTTGATTATTTTTTGAAAATTTTTTTTTAAAATTTTTTTTTCGAAAATTTTTTGAGAATTTTTTTAAAAATTTTTTTTTTCGAAATTTTCTTTTCAATTTTTTTAAATTTTTTTTTTAAATTTTTTTTTTAAATTTTTTTTTGAAATTTTTTTAAAATTTTTTTTTCATTTTTTTTTTTTTTGAAATTTTTTTTTTTATTTTTTTTTGAAAAATTTTTTTTTAATTTTTTTTTTTATTTTTTTGAGATTTTTTTTTTTTATTTTTTTTTTTAATTTTTTGAGAATTTTTTTAAAAATTTTTTTTTTAAATCTTTTTTTTTAAATTATTTTTTTGGAAATTTTTTTTTTGAAATTTTTTTTTAAATTTTTTTTTTTGAAATTTTTTTAAATTTTTTTTTAAATTTTTTTTTTGAAATTTTTTTTTAAATTTTTTTTTAAAATTTTTTTTTTCGAAATTTTTTTTAAATTTTTTTTTTGAAAATTTTTTTTTTTTATTTTTTTTTTGAATTTTTTTTTTTAATTTTTTTATGAAACTTTTTTTTTTTAATTTTTTTTTCGAAATAATTTTTTTAATTTTTTTTGAAATTTTTTTAAATTTTTTTTTAAATTTTTTTTAAATTTTTTTTTTATTTTTTTTAAATTTTTTTTTGAAATTTTTTTTTTATTTTTTTTTTAATTTTTTTTTGAAATTTTTTTTTTTATTTTTTTTTGAAAATTTTTTTTTTTATTTTTTTTTTTGAAATTTTTTTGAGAATTTTTTTTTTATTTTTTTGAGAATTTTTTGTTTTGAAAATTTTTTTGAAATTTTTTTTGAAATTTTTTTTTTTGAAATTTTTTTTTTCGAAAACTTTTTTGAAATTTTTTTTTTCGAAAACTTTTTTGAAATTTTTTTTGAAATTTTTTTTTTGAAATTTTTTTTTTATTTTTTTTTGAAATTTTTTTTTTTATTTTTTTTTTTGAAATTTTTTTTTCGAAATTTTTTTTTCAATTTTTTTAAAATTTTTTTTTTTGGATTTTTTTTTGAAATTTTTTTCAAAATTATATTTTTTGAAAAATTTTTTTTATTTTTTTTTGAAAATTTTTTTTTTTTTGAAAAATTTTTTTTTTCATTTTTTTTTTGAAAAATTTTTTTTTTTATTTTTTTTTTGAAATTTTTTTGAGAATTTTTTTAAAAATTTTTTTTTGAAATTTTTTTTTTTTAATTATTTTTTTGGAAATTTTTTTTTTGAAATTTTTTTTAAAATTTTTTTTTTTGAAATTTTTTTAAATTTTTTTTTAAATTTTTTTTTTGAAATTTTTTTTTAAATTTTTTTTTGAAATTTTTTTTTTCGAAATTTTTTTTAAATTTTTTTTTTGAAAATTTTTTTTTTTTATTTTTTTTTTGAATTTTTTTTTTAAATTTTTTTATGAAACTTTTTTTTTTTAATTTTTTTTTCGAATTAATTTTTTTAATTTTTTTTGAAATTTTTTTAAATTTTTTTTTAAATTTTTTTTAAATTTTTTTTTGGAAATTTTTTTTTTTTGAAATTTTTTTTAAATTTTTTTTAAATTTTTTTTTTTGGAATTTTTTTTTTGAAATTTTTTTTAATTTTTTTTTTTTTTTTGAGATTTTTTTTTTTATTTTTTTTTGAAATTTTTTTAAATTTTTTTTTTGATTTTTTTGATATTTTTTTAAAATTTTTTTTTTTAATTTTTTTTTTTGAAATTTTTTTTTCGAAATTTTTTTTAAATTTTTTTTTGAAAAATTTTTTTTTTTTGAAAAATTTTTTTTTTCATTTTTTTTTTGAAAAATTTTTTTTTTCATTTTTTTTTTGAAAAATTTTTTTTAAAATTTTTTTTTGAAAATTTTTTTTAAAATTTTTTTTTATTTTTTTTTGAAAATTTTTTTTTTTATTTTTTTTTTGAAATTTTTTTTTTATTTTTTTGAAAATTTTTTTGAAATTTTTTTTGAAATTTTTTTTTTTTTGTTTTTTTTTGAAATTTTTTTTTTAAATTTTTTTTTTGAATTTTTTTTTTTGAAAATTTTCTTGAAATTTTTTTTGAATTTTTTTTTTTTGATTATTTTTTGAAAATTTTTTTTTTAAATTTTTTTTTCGAAAATTTTTTGAGAATTTTTTTAAAAAATTTTTTTTTCGAAATTTTTTTTTCAATTTTTTTAAATTTTTTTTTTAAATTTTTTTTTGAAATTTTTTTAAAATTTTTTTTTCATTTTTTTTTTTTTGAAATTTTTTTTTTTTTATTTTTTTTAGAAAAATTTTTTTTTTATTTTTTTGAGAATTTTTTTTTTTATTTTTTTTTTGAAATTTTTTTGAGAATTTTTTTAAAAATTTTTTTTTGAAATTTTTTTTTTTAAATTATTTTTTTGGAAATTTTTTTTTTGAAATTTTTTTTAAAATTTTTTTTTTTGAAATTTTTTTTTAAATTTTTTTTTTGAAATTTTTTTTTAAATTTTTTTTTGAAATTTTTTTTTTCGAAATTTTTTTTAAATTTTTTTTTTGAAAATTTTTTTTTTTTATTTTTTTTTTGAATTTTTTTTTTAAATTTTTTTATGAAACTTTTTTTTTTTAATTTTTTTTTCGAAATAATTTTTTTAATTTTTTTTGAAATTTTTTTAAATTTTTTTTAAAATTTTTTTTAAATTTTTTTTTGGAAATTTTTTTTTTTTAAATTTTTATTTGAAATTTTTTTTAAATTTTTTTTAAATTTTTTTTTTTGGAATTTTTTTTTTGAAATTTTTTTTAATTTTTTTTTTTTTTTTGAGATTTTTTTTTTAATTTTTTTTTGAAATTTTTTTAAATTTTTTTTTTGATTTTTTTGAAATTTTTTTAAAATTTTTTTTTTGAATTTTTTTTTTTGAAATTTTTTTTTCGAAATTTTTTTTAAATTTTTTTTTGAAAAATTTTTTTTTTGAAATTTTTTTTAACTTTTTTTTTTGTAAATTTTTTTTTTGAAATTTTTTTTTTTGAAAATTTTTTTTTTTTTTTTTTTTTTTTTTTGAAATTTTTTTTTTAAATTTTTTTTTCGAAATTTTTTTTTTGAAATTTTTTTTTTTGAAAATTTTTTTGAATTTTTTTTTTAATTTTTTATTGAAATTTTTTTTTTTTTTTTTTTTTTAAATTTTTTTTTAAAATTTTTTTTTCGAAATTTTTTTTAAAATTTTTTTTTGAAAAATTTTTTTTTTGAAATTTTTTTTTAATTTTTTTTTGAATTTTTTTTAAAATTTTTTTTATGGAAATTTTTTTTTTGAAATTTTTTTTTTCGAAAACTTTTTTGAAATTTTTTTTGAAATTTTTTTTTTGAAAATTTTGTTTTTTGAAATTTTTTTTAAATTTTTTTTTATTTTTTTGGGATTTTTTTTTTTCGAAATTTTTTTTAAATTTTGTTTTTTGAAATTTTTTTTTATTTTTTTTTTGAATTTTTTTTCAAATTTTTTTGAAATTTTTTTTTTGAAATTTTTTTTAAATTTTTTTTTTGAAATTTTTTTTTTGAAAATTTTTTTTTATTTTTTATTGAAATTTTTTTTTTTATTTTTTTTTGAAATTTTTTTAAAATTTTTTTTTTTATTTTTTTTTTTGAAATTTTTTTTTTTAATTTTTTTTTCGAAATTTTTTTTAATTTTTTTTTTATTTTTTTTTATTTTTTTTTGAAAATTTTTTTTTTATTTTTTTTTTGAAATTTTTTTTTTTATTTTTTTTAGAAAAATTTTTTTTTTATTTTTTTTTTATTTTTTTGAGAATTTTTTTTTTTATTTTTTTTTTGAAATTTTTTTGAGAATTTTTTTAAAAATTTTTTTTTGAAATTTTTTTTTTTTAATTATTTTTTTGGAAATTTTTTTTTTGAAATTTTTTTTAAAATTTTTTTTTTTGAAATTTTTTTAAATTTTTTTTTAAATTTTTTTTTTGAAATTTTTTTTTAAATTTTTTTTTGAAATTTTTTTTTTCGAAATTTTTTTTAAATTTTTTTTTTGAAAATTTTTTTTTTTTATTTTTTTTTTGAATTTTTTTTTTAAATTTTTTTATGAAACTTTTTTTTTTTAATTTTTTTTTCGAATTAATTTTTTTAATTTTTTTTGAAATTTTTTTAAATTTTTTTTTAAATTTTTTTTAAATTTTTTTTTGGAAATTTTTTTTTTTTGAAATTTTTTTTAAATTTTTTTTAAATTTTTTTTTTTGGAATTTTTTTTTTGAAATTTTTTTTAATTTTTTTTTTTTTTTGAGATTTTTTTTTTTATTTTTTTTTGAAATTTTTTTAAATTTTTTTTTTGATTTTTTTGATATTTTTTTAAAATTTTTTTTTTTAATTTTTTTTTTTGAAATTTTTTTTTCGAAATTTTTTTTAAATTTTTTTTTGAAAAATTTTTTTTTTGAAATTTTTTTTAAATTTTTTTTTTGGAAATTTTTTTTTTGAAATTTTTTTTTTTGAAAATTTTTTTTTTTTTTTTTTTTTGAAATTTTTTTTTTAAATTTTTTTTTCGAATTTTTTTTTTTGATTTTTTTGAAATTTTTTTAAATTTTTTTTTTTAAATTTTTTTTTCGAAATTTTTTTTTTGAAATTTTTTTTTTTGAAAATTTTTTTGAATTTTTTTTTTAATTTTTTATTGAAATTTTTTTTTTTTTTTTTTTTAAATTTTTTTTTAAAATTTTTTTTTCGAAATTTTTTTTAAAATTTTTTTTTGAAAAATTTTTTTTTTGAAATTTTTTTTTAATTTTTTTTTGAATTTTTTTTAAAATTTTTTTTATGGAAATTTTTTTTTTGAAATTTTTTTTTTCGAAAACTTTTTTGAAATTTTTTTTGAAATTTTTTTTTTGAAAATTTTGTTTTTTGAAATTTTTTTAAAATTTTTTTTTATTTTTTTGGGATTTTTTTTTTTCGAAATTTTTTTAAATTTTGTTTTTTGAAATTTTTTTTTATTTTTTTTTTGAATTTTTTTTTTAATTTTTTTGAAATTTTTTTTTTGAAATTTTTTTTAAATTTTTTTTTTGAAATTTTTTTTTTGAAAATTTTTTTTTATTTTTTATTGAAATTTTTTTTTTTATTTTTTTTTGAAATTTTTTTAAAATTTTTTTTTTTATTTTTTTTTTTGAAATTTTTTTTTTTAATTTTTTTTTCGAAATTTTTTTTAATTTTTTTTTTATTTTTTTTTGAAAATTTTTTATTTATTTTTTTTTTGAAATTTTTTTTTTATTTTTTTGAAAATTTTTTTGAAATTTTTTTTTGAAATTTTTTTTTTTTTGTTTTTTTTAAAATTTTTTTTTTAAATTTTTTTTTGAATTTTTTTTTTTGAAAATTTTCTTGAAATTTTTTTTGAATTTTTTTTTTTTGATTATTTTTTGAAAATTTTTTTTTAAAATTTTTTTTTCGAAAATTTTTTGAGAATTTTTTTAAAAATTTTTTTTTTCGAAATTTTTTTTTCAATTTTTTTTTGAAATTTTTTTAAAATTTTTTTTTCATTTTTTTTTTTTTGAAATTTTTTTTTTTATTTTTTTTTGAAAAATTTTTTTTTTATTTTTTTTTTTTTATTTTTTTGAGAATTTTTTTTTTTATTTTTTTTTTGAAATTTTTTTGAGAATTTTTTTAAAAATTTTTTTTTTAAATTTTTTTTTTTAAATTATTTTTTTGGAAATTTTTTTTTTGAAATTTTTTTTTAAATTTTTTTTTTTTTAATTTTTTTAAATTTTTTTTTTGAAATTTTTTTTAAATTTTTTTTTGAATTTTTTTAAAAATTTTTTTTATGGAAATTTTTTTTTTGAAATTTTTTTTTTCGAAAACTTTTTTGAAATTTTTTTTGAAATTTTTTTTTTTGAAAATTTTGTTTTTTGAAATTTTTTTTAAATTTTTTTTTATTTTTTTGGGATTTTTTTTTTTCGAAATTTTTTTTAAATTTTGTTTTTTGAAATTTTTTTTTATTTTTTTTTTTAATTTTTTTTTTAATTTTTTTGAAATTTTTTTTTTGAAATTTTTTTTAAATTTTTTTTTTGAAATTTTTTTTTTGAAAATTTTTTTTTATTTTTTATTGAAATTTTTTTTTTTATTTTTTTTTGAAATTTTTTTAAAATTTTTTTTTTTATTTTTTTTTTTGAAATTTTTTTTTTTAATTTTTTTTTCGAAATTTTTTTTTATTTTTTTTTTATTTTTTTTTATTTTTTTTTGAAATTTTTTTTTTTATTTTTTTTTGAAATTTTTTTTTTATTTTTTTGAAAATTTTTTTGAAATTTTTTTTGAAATTTTTTTTTTTTGTTTTTTTTTGAAATTTTTTTTTTAAATTTTTTTTTTGAATTTTTTTTTTTGATTTTCTTGAAATTTTTTTTGAATTTTTTTTTTTGATTATTTTTTGAAAATTTTTTTTTAAAATTTTTTTTTCGAAAATTTTTTGAGAATTTTTTTAAAAATTTTTTTTTTCGAAATTTTTTTTTCAATTTTTTTAAATTTTTTTTTTAAATTTTTTTTTGAAATTTTTTTAAAATTTTTTTTTCATTTTTTTTTTTTTGAAATTTTTTTTTTTATTTTTTTTTGAAAATTTTTTTTTTATTTTTTTTTTTTATTTTTTTGAGAATTTTTTTTTTATTTTTTTTTGAAATTTTTTTTTTGAAATTTTTTTTAAATTTTTTTTTTGAAATTTTTTTTTAAATTTTTTTTTAAAATTTTTTTTTTCGAAATTTTTTTTAAATTTTTTTTTTGAAAATTTTTTTTTTTTATTTTTTTTTTGAATTTTTTTTTTAATTTTTTTTTCGAAATTTTTTTTTATTTTTTTTTTATTTTTTTTTATTTTTTTTTGAAATTTTTTTTTTATTTTTTTTTTGAAATTTTTTTTTTATTTTTTTGAAAATTTTTTTGAAATTTTTTTTGAAATTTTTTTTTTT
>OX101819.2:32871040-32883540 GCA_944452925.2 Chrysolina oricalcia
TTTTTTAAATTTTTTTTAAATTTTTTTTTTTGGAATTTTTTTTTCGAAATTTTTTTAAAATTTTTTTTTGAAAAATTTTTTTTTTGAAATTTTTTTTTAATTTTTTTTTTGGAATTTTTTTTTCGAAATTTTTTTTAAAATTTTTTTTTGAAAAATTTTTTTTTTGAAATTTTTTTTTAATTTTTTTTTGAATTTTTTTAAAAATTTTTTTTAAAATTTTTTTTATGGAAATTTTTTTTTTGAAATTTTTTTTTTCGAAAACTTTTTTGAAATTTTTTTCGAAATTTTTTTTAAATTTTGTTTTTTGAAATTTTTTTGAAATTTTTTTTAATTTTTTTTTATTTTTTTTTTGAATTTTTTTTTTTATTTTTTTGAAATTTTTTTTTTGAAATTTTTTTTAAATTTTTTTTTTATTTTTTTTTTTGAAATTTTTTTTTTAAATTTTTTTTTCGAAATTTTTTTTAATTTTTTTTTTATTTTTTTGAGATTTTTTTTTGAATTTTTTTTTTTGAAATTTTTTTAAATTTTTTTTTAAATTTTTTTTTTGAAATTTTTTTTTAAATTTTTTTTTGAAATTTTTTTTTTCGAAATTTTTTTTAAATTTTTTTTTGGAAATTTTTTTTTTGAAATTTTTATTTGAAATTTTTTTTAATTTTTTTTAAATTTTTTTTTTGGAATTTTTTTTTTGAAATTTTTTTTAATTTTTTTTTTTTTTTGAGATTTTTTTTTTAATTTTTTTTTTGAAATTTTTTTTTAATTTTTTTTTTGGAAATTTTTTTTTTGAAATTTTTTTTAATTTTTTTTTTATTTTTTTGAGATTTTTTTTTTTTAATTTTTTTAAATTTTTTTTAAAATTTTTTTTTTGAAATTTTTTTTAAAATTTTTTTTTGAAATTTTTTTTAAATTTTTTTTTTTGAAATTTTTTTTTTTGAAATTTTTTTTTTTAAATTTTTTTTTAAAATTTTTTTTTTCGAAATTTTTTTTAAATTTTTTTTTTTGAAAATTTTTTTAAATTTTTTTTTAATTTTTTTTTTGGAAATTTTTTTTTTGAAATTTTTTTTAATTTTTTTTTTATTTTTTTGAGATTTTTTTTTTTTAATTTTTTTAAATTTTTTTTTAAATTTTTTTTTGAAATTTTTTTTAAAATTTTTTTTTGAAATTTTTTTTTTTGAAATTTTTTTTTTTAATTTTTTTTTTCGAAATTTTTTTTAAATTTTTTTTTTTGAAAATTTTTTTAAATTTTTTTTTAATTTTTTTTTTGGAAATTTTTTTTTTGAAATTTTTTTTAATTTTTTTTTTATTTTTTTGAGATTTTTTTTTTTTAATTTTTTTAAATTTTTTTTTAAATTTTTTTTTTAAATTTTTTTTTTGAAATTTTTTTTAAAATTTTTTTTTGAAATTTTTTTTTTTTAAATTTTTTTTAAATTTTTTTTTTTGAAAATTTTTTTTTCGAAAACTTCTTTGAAATTTTTTTTTTGAAAATTTTTTTTTTTGAAATTTTTTTTTATTTTTTTTTGAATTTTTTTGAAATTTTTTTTTTGAAATTTTTTTGAAATTTTTTTTTTGAAATTTTTTTTAAATTTTTTTTTTGGAAATTTTTTTTTTGAAATTTTTTTTAATTTTTTTTTTATTTTTTTGAGATTTTTTTTTTTTTAATTTTTTTAAATTTTTTTTTAAATTTTTTTTTTGAAATTTTTTTTAAAATTTTTTTTGAAATTTTTTTTTTTGAAATTTTTTTTTTAATTTTTTTTTTAAATTTTTTTTTTCGAAATTTTTTTTAAATTTTTTTTTTTGAAAATTTTTTTTTCGAAAACTTTTTTGAAATTTTTTTTTTTAAATTTTTTTTAAATTTTTTTTTTGAAATTTTTTTTTTTGAAAATTTTTTTTTATTTTTTATTGAAATTTTTTTTTTTATTTTTTTTTTTAATTTTTTTTAAATTTTTTTTTTGAAATTTTTTTTAATTTTTTTTTTTTTGAGATTTTTTTTTTAATTTTTTTTTGAAATTTTTTTAAATTTTTTTTTTGATTTTTTTGAAATTTTTTTAAAATTTTTTTTTTGAAATTTTTTTTTTGAAATTTTTTTTTCGAAATTTTTTTTAAATTTTTTTTTGAAAAATTTTTTTTTTGAAATTTTTTTTTAATTTTTTTTTTGGAAATTTTTTTTTTGAAATTTTTTTTTTTGAAAATTTTTTTTTTTTTTTTGAAATTTTTTTTTTAAATTTTTTTTTCGAAATTTTTTTTTGATTTTTTTGAAATTTTTTTAAATTTTTTTTTTTTAATTTTTTTTTCGAAATTTTTTTTTTGAAATTTTTTTTTTTGAAAATTTTTTTGAATTTTTTTTTTAATTTTTTATTGAAATTTTTTTTTTTTTTTTTTTGAAATTTTTTTTTAAAATTTTTTTTTCGAAATTTTTTTTAAAATTTTTTTTTGAAAAATTTTTTTTTTGAAATTTTTTTTTAATTTTTTTTTGAATTTTTTTTAAAATTTTTTTTATGGAAATTTTTTTTTTGAAATTTTTTTTTTCGAAAACTTTTTTGAAATTTTTTTTGAAATTTTTTTTTTGAAAATTTTGTTTTTTGAAATTTTTTTTAAATTTTTTTTTATTTTTTTGGGATTTTTTTTTTCGAAATTTTTTTTAAATTTTGTTTTTTGAAATTTTTTTTTATTTTTTTTTTGAATTTTTTTTTTAATTTTTTTGAAATTTTTTTTTTGAAATTTTTTTTAAATTTTTTTTTTGAAATTTTTTTTTTGAAAATTTTTTTTTATTTTTTATTGAAATTTTTTTTTTATTTTTTTTTGAAATTTTTTTAAAATTTTTTTTTTAATTTTTTTTTTTGAAATTTTTTTTTTTAATTTTTTTTTCGAAATTTTTTTTAATTTTTTTTTTATTTTTTTTTATTTTTTTTTGAAAATTTTTTTTTTATTTTTTTTTTGAAATTTTTTTTTTATTTTTTTGAAAATTTTTTTGAAATTTTTTTTTGAAATTTTTTTTTTTTTGTTTTTTTTGAAATTTTTTTTTTAAATTTTTTTTTCGAAATTTTTTTTTTGATTTTTTTGAAATTTTTTTAAATTTTTTTTTTTAAATTTTTTTTTCGAAATTTTTTTTTTGAAATTTTTTTTTTTGAAAATTTTTTTGAATTTTTTTTTAAATTTTTTATTGAAATTTTTTTTTTTTTTTGAAATTTTTTTTTAAAATTTTTTTTTCGAAATTTTTTTTAAAATTTTTTTTTGAAAAATTTTTTTTTTGAAATTTTTTTTTAATTTTTTTTTGAATTTTTTTTAAAATTTTTTTTATGGAAATTTTTTTTTTGAAATTTTTTTTTTCGAAAACTTTTTTGAAATTTTTTTTGAAATTTTTTTTTTGAAAATTTTGTTTTTTGAAATTTTTTTTAAATTTTTTTTTATTTTTTTGGGATTTTTTTTTTTCGAAATTTTTTTTAAATTTTGTTTTTTGAAATTTTTTTTTATTTTTTTTTTGAATTTTTTTTTAAATTTTTTTGAAATTTTTTTTTTGAAATTTTTTTTAAATTTTTTTTTTGAAATTTTTTTTTTGAAAATTTTTTTTTATTTTTTATTGAAATTTTTTTTTTTATTTTTTTTTGAAATTTTTTTAAAATTTTTTTTTTTATTTTTTTTTTTGAAATTTTTTTTTTTAATTTTTTTTTCGAAATTTTTTTTAATTTTTTTTAATTTTTTTTTGAAAATTTTTTTTTTATTTTTTTTTTGAAATTTTTTTTTTATTTTTTTGAAAATTTTTTTGAAATTTTTTTTTGAAATTTTTTTTTTTTTGTTTTTTTTTAAATTTTTTTTTTAAATTTTTTTTTTGAATTTTTTTTTTTGAAAATTTTCTTGAAATTTTTTTTGAATTTTTTTTTTTGATTATTTTTTGAAAATTTTTTTTTAAAATTTTTTTTTCGAAAATTTTTTGAGAATTTTTTTAAAAATTTTTTTTTTCGAAATTTTTTTTTCAATTTTTTTAAATTTTTTTTTTTAATTTTTTTTTGAAATTTTTTTTTTGAAAATTTTTTTTTATTTTTTATTGAAATTTTTTTTTTTATTTTTTTTTGAAATTTTTTTAAAATTTTTTTTTTTATTTTTTTTTTTGAAATTTTTTTTTTTAATTTTTTTTTCGAAATTTTTTTTAATTTTTTTTTATTTTTTTTTGAAAATTTTTTTTTTATTTTTTTTTTGAAATTTTTTTTTTATTTTTTTGAAAATTTTTTTGAAATTTTTTTTTGAAATTTTTTTTTTTTTGTTTTTTTTTAAATTTTTTTTTTAAATTTTTTTTTTGAATTTTTTTTTTTGAAAATTTTCTTGAAATTTTTTTTGAATTTTTTTTTTGATTATTTTTTGAAAATTTTTTTTTAAAATTTTTTTTTCGAAAATTTTTTGAGAATTTTTTTAAAAATTTTTTTTTTCGAAATTTTTTTTTCAATTTTTTTAAATTTTTTTTTTTAATTTTTTTTTGAAATTTTTTTAAAATTTTTTTTTCATTTTTTTTTTTTTTTGAAATTTTTTTTTTTATTTTTTTTTGAAAAATTTTTTTTTTATTTTTTTTTTTTTTTTTTTTGAGAATTTTTTTTTTTATTTTTTTTTTGAAATTTTTTTGAGAATTTTTTTAAAAATTTTTTTTTTAAATTTTTTTTTTTTAATTATTTTTTTGGAAATTTTTTTTTTGAAATTTTTTTTTAAATTTTTTTTTTTCGAAATTTTTTTTAAATTTTTTTTTTGAAAATTTTTTTTTTTTATTTTTTTTTTGAATTTTTTTTTTTAATTTTTTTATGAAACTTTTTTTTTTTAATTTTTTTTTCGAAATAATTTTTTTAATTTTTTTTGAAATTTTTTTAAATTTTTTTTAAAATTTTTTTTAAATTTTTTTTTGGAAATTTTTTTTTTTTGAAATTTTTATTTGAAATTTTTTTTAAATTTTTTTTAAATTTTTTTTTTTGGAATTTTTTTTTCGAAATTTTTTTAAAATTTTTTTTTGAAAAATTTTTTTTTTGAAATTTTTTTTTAATTTTTTTTTTGGAATTTTTTTTTTTGAAATTTTTTTTTTTGAAAATTTTTTTTTTTATTTTTTTTTTTGAAATTTTTTTTTTAAATTTTTTTTTCGAAATTTTTTTTTTGATTTTTTTGAAATTTTTTTTAAATTTTTTTTTTGAAATTTTTTTTTCGAAATTTTTTTTTTGAAATTTTTTTTTTGAAAATTTTTTTTTTTTTTTTTTTTGAAATTTTTTTTTTAAATTTTTTTTTCGAAATTTTTTTTAAAATTTTTTTTTGAAAAATTTTTTTTTTGAAATTTTTTTTTAATTTTTTTTTGAATTTTTTTTAAAATTTTTTTTAAAATTTTTTTTATGGAAATTTTTTTTTTGAAATTTTTTTTTTCGAAAACTTTTTTGAAATTTTTTTTGAAATTTTTTTTTTTGAAAATTTTGTTTTTTGAAATTTTTTTTAAATTTTTTTTTATTTTTTTGGGATTTTTTTTTTTCGAAATTTTTTTTAAATTTTGTTTTTTGAAATTTTTTTGAAATTTTTTTTTATTTTTTTTTATTTTTTTTTTGAATTTTTTTTTTAATTTTTTGGAAATTTTTTTTAAATTTTTTTTTTTATTTTTTTTTTTGAAATTTTTTTTTTAAATTTTTTTTTCGAAATTTTTTTTAATTTTTTTTTTATTTTTTTGAGATTTTTTTTTGAAATTTTTTTTTCGAAATTTTTTTTTTGAAATTTTTTTTTTGAAAATTTTTTTTTTTTTTTTTTTTGAAATTTTTTTTTTAAATTTTTTTTTCGAAATTTTTTTTAAAATTTTTTTTTGAAAAATTTTTTTTTTGAAATTTTTTTTTAATTTTTTTTTGAATTTTTTTAAAAATTTTTTTTTAAATTTTTTTTATGGAAATTTTTTTTTTGAAATTTTTTTTTTCGAAAACTTTTTTGAAATTTTTTTTTAAATTTTTTTTTTTGAAAATTTTGTTTTTTGAAATTTTTTTTAAATTTTTTTTTTATTTTTTTGGGATTTTTTTTTTTCGAAATTTTTTTTAAATTTTGTTTTTTGAAATTTTTTTTTATTTTTTTTTATTTTTTTTTTGAATTTTTTTTTTTATTTTTTTGAAATTTTTTTTTTTAAATTTTTTTTAAATTTTTTTTTTTATTTTTTTTTTTGAAATTTTTTTTTTAAATTTTTTTTTCGAAATTTTTTTTAATTTTTTTTTTATTTTTTTGAGATTTTTTTTTGAATTTTTTTTTTTGAAATTTTTTGAAATTTTTTTTTAAATTTTTTTTTTGAAATTTTTTTTTAAATTTTTTTTTGAAATTTTTTTTTTCGAAATTTTTTTTAAATTTTTTTTTGGAAATTTTTTTTTTGAAATTTTTATTTGAAATTTTTTTAAATTTTTTTTAAATTTTTTTTTTTGGAATTTTTTTTTTGAAATTTTTTTTAATTTTTTTTTTTTTGAGATTTTTTTTTTAATTTTTTTTTTGAAATTTTTTTAAATTTTTTTTTGAAATTTTTTTTCTGAAATTTTTTTTAAATTTTTTTTTAATTTTTTTTTTGGAAATTTTTTTTTTGAAATTTTTTTTAATTTTTTTTTTATTTTTTTGAGATTTTTTTTTTTAATTTTTTTAAATTTTTTTTTAAATTTTTTTTTTGAAATTTTTTTTAAAATTTTTTTTTGAAATTTTTTTTTTTGAAATTTTTTTTAAATTTTTTTTTTTGAAATTTTTTTGAAATTTTTTTTTATTTTTTTTTATTTTTTTTTTGAATTTTTTTTTTTATTTTTTTGAAATTTTTTTTTTGAAATTTTTTTTAAATTTTTTTTTTTATTTTTTTTTTGAAATTTTTTTTTTAAATTTTTTTTTCGAAATTTTTTTTAATTTTTTTTTTATTTTTTTGAGATTTTTTTTTGAATTTTTTTTTTTGAAATTTTTTGAAATTTTTTTTTAAATTTTTTTTTTGAAATTTTTTTTTAAATTTTTTTTTGAAATTTTTTTTTTCGAAATTTTTTTAAAATTTTTTTTTGGAAATTTTTTTTTTGAAATTTTTATTTGAAATTTTTTTAAATTTTTTTTAAATTTTTTTTTTTGGAATTTTTTTTTTGAAATTTTTTTTCTGAAATTTTTTTTAAATTTTTTTTTAATTTTTTTTTTGGAAATTTTTTTTTTGAAATTTTTTTTAATTTTTTTTTTATTTTTTTGAGATTTTTTTTTTTTAATTTTTTTAAATTTTTTTTTAAATTTTTTTTTTGAAATTTTTTTTAAAATTTTTTTTTGAAATTTTTTTTTTTGAAATTTTTTTTAAATTTTTTTTTTTGAAATTTTTTTGAAATTTTTTTTTATTTTTTTTTATTTTTTTTTTGAATTTTTTTTTTTATTTTTTTGAAATTTTTTTTTTGAAATTTTTTTTAAATTTTTTTTTTTATTTTTTTTTTTGAAATTTTTTTTTTAAATTTTTTTTTCGAAATTTTTTTTAATTTTTTTTTTATTTTTTTGAGATTTTTTTTTGAATTTTTTTTTTTGAAATTTTTTAAAATTTTTTTTTAAATTTTTTTTTTGAAATTTTTTTTTAAATTTTTTTTTGAAATTTTTTTTTTCGAAATTTTTTTTAAATTTTTTTTTGGAAATTTTTTTTTTGAAATTTTTATTTGAAATTTTTTTTAATTTTTTTTAAATTTTTTTTTTTGGAATTTTTTTTTTGAAATTTTTTTTAATTTTTTTTTTTTTTTTGAGATTTTTTTTTTAATTTTTTTTTTGAAATTTTTTTAAATTTTTTTTTTGAAATTTTTTTTCTGAAATTTTTTTAAAATTTTTTTTTAATTTTTTTTTTGGAAATTTTTTTTTTGAAATTTTTTTTAATTTTTTTTTTATTTTTTTGAGATTTTTTTTTTTTAATTTTTTTAAATTTTTTTTTAAATTTTTTTTTTGAAATTTTTTTTAAAATTTTTTTTTGAAATTTTTTTTTTTGAAATTTTTTTTAAATTTTTTTTTTTGAAATTTTTTTTTTGAAATTTTTTTTTTTAAATTTTTTTTTAAAATTTTTTTTTTCGAAATTTTTTTTAAATTTTTTTTTTTGAAAATTTTTTTAAATTTTTTTTTAATTTTTTTTTTGGAAATTTTTTTTTTGAAATTTTTTTTAATTTTTTTTTTATTTTTTTGAGATTTTTTTTTTTTAATTTTT
Organism: Chrysolina oricalcia; assembly: GCA_944452925.2. NCBI lineage: Eukaryota > Metazoa > Arthropoda > Insecta > Coleoptera > Chrysomelidae > Chrysolina > Chrysolina oricalcia. The sequence goes on from OX101819.2 coordinate 32,879,208, forward strand.
TTAAATTTTTTTTTAAATTTTTTTTTGAAATTTTTTTTAAAATTTTTTTTTGAAATTTTTTTTTTTGAAATTTTTTTTTTTAATTTTTTTTTTCGAAATTTTTTTTAAATTTTTTTTTTGAAAATTTTTTTAAATTTTTTTTTAATTTTTTTTTTGGAAATTTTTTTTTTGAAATTTTTTTTAATTTTTTTTTTATTTTTTTGAGATTTTTTTTTTTTTAATTTTTTTAAATTTTTTTTTAAATTTTTTTTTTGAAATTTTTTTTAAAATTTTTTTTGAAATTTTTTTTTTTTTAATTTTTTTTAAATTTTTTTTTTTGAAAATTTTTTTTTCGAAAACTTCTTTGAAATTTTTTTTTTGAAAATTTTTTTTTTTGAAATTTTTTTTTATTTTTTTTTGAATTTTTTTGAAATTTTTTTTTTGAAATTTTTTTGAAATTTTTTTTTTGAAATTTTTTTTAAATTTTTTTTTTGGAAATTTTTTTTTTGAAATTTTTTTTTATTTTTTTTTTATTTTTTTGAGATTTTTTTTTTTTTTAATTTTTTTAAATTTTTTTTCAAATTTTTTTTTTGAAATTTTTTTTAAAATTTTTTTTGAAATTTTTTTTTTTGAAATTTTTTTTTTAATTTTTTTTTTAAATTTTTTTTTTCGAAATTTTTTTTAAATTTTTTTTTTTGAAAATTTTTTTTTCGAAAACTTTTTTGAAATTTTTTTTTTGAAATTTTTTTTAAATTTTTTTTTTTAAATTTTTTTTTTTGAAAATTTTTTTTTATTTTTTATTGAAATTTTTTTTTTTATTTTTTTTTTAAAATTTTTTTTAAATTTTTTTTTTGAAATTTTTTTTAATTTTTTTTTTTTTTGAGATTTTTTTTTTAATTTTTTTTTGAAATTTTTTTAAATTTTTTTTTTGAAATTTTTTTAAAATTTTTTTTTTGAAATTTTTTTTTTGAAATTTTTTTTTCGAAATTTTTTTTAAATTTTTTTTTGAAAAATTTTTTTTTTGAAATTTTTTTTAAATTTTTTTTTTGGAAATTTTTATTTTGAAATTTTTTTTTTTGAAAATTTTTTTTTTTTTTTTTTTTTTGAAATTTTTTTTTTTAATTTTTTTTTCGAAATTTTTTTTTTGATTTTTTTGAAATTTTTTTAAATTTTTTTTTTTTAATTTTTTTTTCGAAATTTTTTTTTTGAAATTTTTTTTTTTGAAAATTTTTTTGAATTTTTTTTTTAATTTTTTATTGAAATTTTTTTTTTTTTTTTTTTGAAATTTTTTTTTAAAATTTTTTTTTCGAAATTTTTTTTAAAATTTTTTTTTGAAAAATTTTTTTTTTGAAATTTTTTTTAAATTTTTTTTTGAATTTTTTTTAAAATTTTTTTTATGGAAATTTTTTTTTTGAAATTTTTTTTTTCGAAAACTTTTTTGAAATTTTTTTTGAAATTTTTTTTTTTGAAAATTTTGTTTTTTGAAATTTTTTTTAAATTTTTTTTTATTTTTTTGGGATTTTTTTTTTTCGAAATTTTTTTTAAATTTTGTTTTTTGAAATTTTTTTTTATTTTTTTTTTGAATTTTTTTTTAATTTTTTTGAAATTTTTTTTTTGAAATTTTTTTTAAATTTTTTTTTTGAAATTTTTTTTTGAAAATTTTTTTTTATTTTTTATTGAAATTTTTTTTTTTATTTTTTTTTGAAATTTTTTTAAAATTTTTTTTTTTATTTTTTTTTTTGAAATTTTTTTTTTGAAATTTTTTTTTCGAAATTTTTTTTAATTTTTTTTTTATTTTTTTTTATTTTTTTTTGAAAATTTTTTTTTTATTTTTTTTTTGAAATTTTTTTTTTATTTTTTTGAAAATTTTTTTGAAATTTTTTTTTGAAATTTTTTTTTTTTTGTTTTTTTTTGAAATTTTTTTTTTAAATTTTTTTTTTGAATTTTTTTTTTTGAAAATTTTCTTGAAATTTTTTTTGAATTTTTTTTTTTTTGATTATTTTTTGAAAATTTTTTTTTAAAATTTTTTTTTCGAAAATTTTTTGAGAATTTTTTTAAAAATTTTTTTTTTCGAAATTTTTTTTTCAATTTTTTTAAATTTTTTTTTTTAATTTTTTTTTGAAATTTTTTTAAAATTTTTTTTTCATTTTTTTTTTTTTTGAAATTTTTTTTTTTATTTTTTTTTGAAAAATTTTTTTTTTATTTTTTTTTTTTATTTTTTTGAGAATTTTTTTTTTATTTTTTTTTTGAAATTTTTTTGAGAATTTTTTTAAAAATTTTTTTTTTAAATTTTTTTTTTAAATATTTTTTTGGAAATTTTTTTTTTGAAATTTTTTTTTAAATTTTTTTTTTTGAAATTTTTTTAAATTTTTTTTTAAATTTTTTTTTTGAAATTTTTTTTTAAATTTTTTTTTAAAATTTTTTTTTTCGAAATTTTTTTTAAATTTTTTTTTTGAAAATTTTTTTTTTTATTTTTTTTTTGAATTTTTTTTTTAAATTTTTTTATGAAACTTTTTTTTTTAAATTTTTTTTTCGAAATAATTTTTTTAATTTTTTTTGAAATTTTTTTAATTTTTTTTTAAAATTTTTTTTAAATTTTTTTTTTTTAAATTTTTTTTTAAATTTTTTTTTTGAAATTTTTTTTTTTATTTTTTTTTTGAAATTTTTTTGAGAATTTTTTTTTTGGAAATTTTTTTTTTTTATTTTTTTTTCGAAAATTTTTTTTTTTATTTTTTTTTTAAATTTTTTTTTTTTTTTTAAAAATTTTTCTTTTCATTTTTTTTTTGAAAAATTTTTTTTTTATTTTTTTTTTGAAATTTTTTTTTTTATTTTTTTTTTATTTTTTTTTAATTTTTTTTTGAAATTTTTTTTTTTATTTTTTTTTTAATTTTTTTTTGAAATTTTTTTTTTTATTTTTTTTTGAAAATTTTTTTTTTTTTTTTTTTTGAAATTTTTTTGAGATTTTTTTTTTTATTTTTTTGAGAATTTTTTGTTTTGAAAATTTTTTTGAAATTTTTTTTTTTGAAATTTTTTTTTTCGAAAACTTTTTTGAAATTTTTTTTGAAATTTTTTTTTTGAAATTTTTTTTTTATTTTTTTTTGAAATTTTTTTTTTTTATTTTTTTTTTTTAAATTTTTTTTTCGAAATTTTTTTTTCAATTTTTTTAAAATTTTTTTTTTGGATTTTTTTTTGAAATTTTTTTCAAAATTATTTTTTTTGAAAAATTTTTTTTATTTTTTTTTGAAAAATTTTTTTTTTTTTTGAAAAATTTTTTTTTTCATTTTTTTTTTGAAAAATTTTTTTTTTCATTTTTTTTTTGAAAAATTTTTTTTTAAATTTTTTTTTGAAAAATTTTTTTTAAATTTTTTTTTATTTTTTTTTGAAAATTTTTTTTTTTTATTTTTTTTTTGAAATTTTTTTTTTATTTTTTTGAAAATTTTTTTGAAATTTTTTTTGAAATTTTTTTTTTTTTGTTTTTTTTTGAAATTTTTTTTTTTAATTTTTTTTTTGAATTTTTTTTTTTGAAAATTTTCTTGAAATTTTTTTTGAATTTTTTTTTTTTGATTATTTTTTGAAAATTTTTTTTTAAAATTTTTTTTTCGAAAATTTTTTGAGAATTTTTTTAAAAAATTTTTTTTTCGAAATTTTTTTTTCAATTTTTTTAAATTTTTTTTTTAAATTTTTTTTTGAAATTTTTTTAAAATTTTTTTTTCATTTTTTTTTTTTTGAAATTTTTTTTTTTATTTTTTTTTGAAAAATTTTTTTTTTATTTTTTTTTTTATTTTTTTGAGAATTTTTTTTTTATTTTTTTTTTGAAATTTTTTTGAGAATTTTTTTAAAAATTTTTTTTTGAAATTTTTTTTTTTTAATTATTTTTTTGGAAATATTTTTTTTGAGAATTTTTTTAAAAAATTTTTTTTTCGAAATTTTTTTTTCAATTTTTTTAAATTTTTTTTTTAAATTTTTTTTTGAAATTTTTTTAAAATTTTTTTTTCATTTTTTTTTTTTTTGAAATTTTTTTTTTTATTTTTTTTTGAAAAATTTTTTTTTTATTTTTTTTTTTTATTTTTTTGAGAATTTTTTTTTTAATTTTTTTTTTGAAATTTTTTTGAGAATTTTTTTAAAAATTTTTTTTTGAAATTTTTTTTTTTAAATTATTTTTTTGGAAATTTTTTTTTTGAAATTTTTTTTTAAATTTTTTTTTTTGAAATTTTTTTAAATTTTTTTTAAAATTTTTTTTAAATTTTTTTTTGGAAATTTTTTTTTTTTAAATTTTTATTTGAAATTTTTTTTAAATTTTTTTTAAATTTTTTTTTTTGGAATTTTTTTTTTGAAATTTTTTTTAATTTTTTTT
>OX101819.2:32888540-32896040 GCA_944452925.2 Chrysolina oricalcia
ATTTTTTTGAAATTTTTTTTTTGAAATTTTTTTTAAATTTTTTTTTTGAATTTTTTTTTTTGAAAATTTTTTTTTATTTTTTATTGAAATTTTTTTTTTATTTTTTTTTGAAATTTTTTTAAATTTTTTTTTTTTTATTTTTTTTTTTGAAATTTTTTTTTTAATTTTTTTTTCGAAATTTTTTTTAATTTTTTTTTTATTTTTTTGAGATTTTTTTTTAAATTTTTTTTTTTGAAATTTTTTTAATTTTTTTTTTAAATTTTTTTTTTGAAAATTTTTTTTTATTTTTTATTGAATTTTTTTTTTTTTATTTTTTTTTGAAATTTTTTTAAAATTTTTTTTTGAAAAATTTTTTTTTTGAAATTTTTTTTTAATTTTTTTTTTGGAAAATTTTTTTTTGAAATTTTTTTAAAATTTTTTTTTTTTATTTTTTTTTTTGAAATTTTTTTTTTAATTTTTTTTTCGAAATTTTTTTTAATTTTTTTTTTATTTTTTTGAGATTTTTTTTTAAATTTTTTTTTTGAAATTTTTTTAATTTTTTTTTTAAATTTTTTTTGAAATTTTTTTTTAAATTTTTTTTTGAAATTTTTTTTTTCGAAATTTTTTTTAAATTTTTTTTTTGAAAATTTTTTTTTTTATTTTTTTTTTGAATTTTTTTTTTAAATTTTTTTATGAAACTTTTTTTTTTAATTTTTTTTTCGAAATTATTTTTTTAATTTTTTTAAATTTTTTTGAAATTTTTTTTAATTTTTTTTTAAATTTTTTTAAAATTTTTTTTTGGAAATTTTTTTTTTTTTAATTTTTATTTGAAATTTTTTTTTAATTTTTTTTAAATTTTTTTTTTTTGGAATTTTTTTTTGAAATTTTTTTTAATTTTTTTTTTTTTTTTGAAATTTTTTTAAATTTTTTTTTTGATTTTTTTGAAATTTTTTTTGAAATTTTTTTTTTGAAATTTTTTTTTTAAATTTTTTTTTTAATTTTTTTTAAATTTTTTTTTTGAAATTTTTTTAAAATTTTTTTTTAATTTTTTTTTTGGAAATTTTTTTTTTGAAATTTTTTTTAATTTTTTTTTTATTTTTTTGAGATTTTTTTTTAAATTTTTTTTTTTGAAATTTTTTTAAATTTTTTTTTAAATTTTTTTTTTGAAATTTTTTTTTAAATTTTTTTTTGAAATTTTTTTTTTCGAAATTTTTTTTAAATTTTTTTTTTGAAATTTTTTTTTTTTTTTTTTTTTTTGATTTTTTTTTTAAATTTTTTTATGAAACTTTTTTTTTTTAATTTTTTTTTCGAAATTATTTTTTTAATTTTTTTAAATTTTTTTGAAATTTTTTTTAATTTTTTTTAAAATTTTTTTAAATTTTTTTTTGGAAATCTTTTTTTTTGAAATTTTTATTTGAAATTTTTTTTTAATTTTTTTTAAATTTTTTTTTTGGAAATTTTTTTTTGAAATTTTTTTTAATTTTTTTTAAATTTTTTTGAGATTTTTTTTTTAAATTTTTTTTTTGAAATTTTTTTAAATTTTTTTTTTGATTTTTTTGAAATTTTTTTCTAAATTTTTTTTTTGAAATTTTTTTTTTGAAATTTTTTTAAAATTTTTTTTTTGAAATTTTTTTTTTTTGAAAATTTTTTTGAATTTTTTTTTTTTTTTTTTATTGAAATTTTTTTTTTTATTTTTTTTTGAAATTTTTTTAAAATTTTTTTTTATTTTTTTTTTTGAAATTTTTTTTTTTAATTTTTTTTTCGAAATTTTTTTTAAAATTTTTTTTTGAAAAATTTTTTTTTTGAAATTTTTTTTTAATTTTTTTTTTGGAAATTTTTTTTTTGAAATTTTTTTATTTGAAAATTTTTTTTTTTATTTTTATTTTGAAATTTTTTTTTTTAATTTTTTTTTCGAAATTTTTTTTTTGATTTTTTTGAATTTTTTTTTAAATTTTTTTTTTGAAATTTTTTTTTCGAAATTTTTTTTTTGAAATTTTTTTTTTTGAAAATTTTTTTGAATTTTTTTTTAAATTTTTTATTGAAATTTTTTTTTTTTTTTTGAAATTTTTTTAAAATTTTTTTTTTATTTTTTTTTTTGAAATTTTTTTTTTAAATTTTTTTTTCGAAATTTTTTTTTTGATTTTTTTGAAAATTTTTTAAAATTTTTTTTGAAATTTTTTTTTCGAAATTTTTTTTTTGAAATTTTTTTTTTTGAAAATTTTTTTGAATTTTTTTTTTAATTTTTTATTGAAATTTTTTTTAAATTTTTTTTTTGAAATTTTTTTGAATTTTTTTTTTTAATTTTTTTGAAATTTTTTTTTTGAAATTTTTTTTAAATTTTTTTTTTGAAATTTTTTTTTTGAAAATTTTTTTTTATTTTTTATTGAAATTTTTTTTATTTTTTTTTGAAATTTTTTTAAAATTTTTTTTTTTTATTTTTTTTTTTTGAAATTTTTTTTTCGAAGTTTTTTTTAATTTTTTTTTTATTTTTTTGAGATTTTTTTTTAAATTTTTTTTTTTGAAATTTTTTTAATTTTTTTTTTAAATTTTTTTTTTGAAAATTTTTTTTTATTTTTTATTGAATTTTTTTTTTTTTATTTTTTTTTGAAATTTTTTTAAAATTTTTTTTTGAAAAATTTTTTTTTTGAAATTTTTTTTTAATTTTTTTTTTGGAAATTTTTTTTTGAAATTTTTTTAAAATTTTTTTTTTTTATTTTTTTTTTTGAAATTTTTTTTTTAATTTTTTTTTCGAAATTTTTTTTAATTTTTTTTTTATTTTTTTGAGATTTTTTTTTAAATTTTTTTTTTGAAATTTTTTTAATTTTTTTTTTAAATTTTTTTTTTGAAATTTTTTTTTAAATTTTTTTTTGAAATTTTTTTTTTCGAAATTTTTTTTAAATTTTTTTTTTTTTAATTTTTTTTTTTTATTTTTTTTTTGAATTTTTTTTTTAAATTTTTTTATGAAACTTTTTTTTTTAATTTTTTTTTCGAAATTATTTTTTTAATTTTTTTAAATTTTTTTGAAATTTTTTTTAATTTTTTTTTAAATTTTTTTTAAATTTTTTTTTGGAAATTTTTTTTTTTTTAATTTTTATTTGAAATTTTTTTTTAATTTTTTTTAAATTTTTTTTTTTGGAATTTTTTTTTGAAATTTTTTTTTTTTTTTTTTTTTTTTGAAATTTTTTTAAATTTTTTTTTTGATTTTTTTGAAATTTTTTTTGAAATTTTTTTTTTAAATTTTTTTTTTAATTTTTTTTAAATTTTTTTTTTGGAAATTTTTTTTTTTGAAATTTTTTTAAATTTTTTTTTATTTTTTTGAGATTTTTTTTAAAATTTTTTTTTTGGAAATTTTTTTTTTTGAAATTTTTTTAAATTTTTTTTTTATTTTATTGAAATTTTTTTTTTCTTGAAATTTTTTTAAAATTTTTTTTTTGAAATTTTTTTTTCGAAATTTTTTTTTTGAAATTTTTTTTTTGAAAATTTTTTTGAATTTTTTTTTAATTTTTTATTGAAATTTTTTTTTTATTTTTTTTGAAATTTTTTTAAAATTTTTTTTTTTATTTTTTTTTTTTATTTTTTTTTTAATTTTTTTTTCGAAATTTTTTTTAAAATTTTTTTTTGAAAAATTTTTTTTTTGAAATTTTTTTAAAATTTTTTTTAAATTTTTTTTTTGGAAATTTTTTTTTGAAATTTTTTTTAATTTTTTTTTTATTTTTTTGAGATTTTTTTTTTAATTTTTTTTTTGGAAATTTTTTTAAATTTTTTTTTAAATTTTTTTTTGAAATTTTTTTTAAAATTTTTTTTTGAAATTTTTTTTTTCGAAATTTTTTTTAAATTTTTTTTTTGAAATTTTTTTTTTTTTTTTTTTTTTTGAATTTTTTTTTTAATTTTTTTATGAAACTTTTTTTTTTAAATTTTTTTTTCGAAATTATTTTTTTAATTTTTTTAAATTTTTTTGAAATTTTTTTTAATTTTTTTTTAAATTTTTTTTAATTTTTTTTTGGAAATCTTTTTTTTTGAAATTTTTATTTGAAATTTTTTTTTAATTTTTTTTAAATTTTTTTTTTGGAAATTTTTTTTTTGAAAATTTTTTTGAATTTTTTTTTTATTTTTTATTGAAATTTTTTTTTTTATTTTTTTTTTAAATTTTTTTAAAATTTTTTTTTATTTTTTTTTTGAAATTTTTTTTTAAAATTTTTTTTTCGAAATTTTTTTTAAAATTTTGAAATTTTTTTTTAATTTTTTTTTTGAAATTTTTTTTAAATTTTTTTTTTGAAATTTTTTTTTTGAAATTTTTTTTAAATTTTTTTTTTGAAATTTTTTTTTTTGAAAATTTTTTTGAATTTTTTTTTTATTTTTTATTGAAATTTTTTTTTTTATTTTTTTTGAAATTTTTTTAAAATTTTTTTTTATTTTTTTTTTGAAATTTTTTTTTAAAATTTTTTTTTCGAAATTTTTTTTAAAATTTTGAAATTTTTTTTAAATTTTTTTTTTGAAATTTTTTTTTTGAAATTTTTTTTAAATTTTTTTTTTGAAATTTTTTTTTTTGAAAATTTTTTTGAATTTTTTTTTTATTTTTTATTGAAATTTTTTTTTTTATTTTTTTTTGAAATTTTTTTAAATTTTTTTTTTATTTTTTTTTTGAAATTTTTTTTTAAAATTTTTTTTTCGAAATTTTTTTTAAAATTTTTTTTTGAAAAATTTTTTTTTTGAAATTTTTTTTTAATTTTTTTTTTGGAAATTTTTTTTTTGAAATTTTTTTATTTGAAAATTTTTTTTTTATTTTTTTTTTGAAATTTTTTTTTTAAATTTTTTTTTTGATTTTTTTGAAATTTTTTTTAAATTTTTTTTTTGAAATTTTTTTTTCGAAATTTTTTTTTTGAAATTTTTTTTTTGAAAATTTTTTTGAATTTTTTTAAAAATTTTTTATTGAAATTTTTTTTAAATTTTTTTTTTGAAATTTTTTTGAAATTTTTTTTTCATTTTTTATTGAATTTTTTTTTTTTTGAAATTTTTTTAAAATTTTTTTTTTTATTTTTTTTTTGAAATTTTTTTTTTAAATTTTTTTTTCGAAATTTTTTTTTGATTTTTTTGAAATTTTTTTTAAATTTTTTTTTTGAAATTTTTTTTTCGAAATTTTTTTTTTGAAATTTTTTTTTTGAAAATTTTTTTGAATTTTTTTAAAAATTTTTTATTGAAATTTTTTTTAAATTTTTTTTTTGAAATTTTTTTGAAATTTTTTTTTATTTTTTTTTGAATTTTTTTTTTAATTTTTTTGAAATTTTTTTTAAATTTTTTTTTTGAAATTTTTTTTTTGAAAATTTTTTTTTATTTTTTATTGAAATTTTTTTTTTTATTTTTTTTTGAAATTTTTTTAAAATTTTTTTTTTGAAATTTTTTTTTCGAAATTTTTTTTTTGAAATTTTTTTTTTTGAAAATTTTTTTGAATTTTTTTTTTTATTTTTTATTGAAATTTTTTTTAAATTTTTTTAAAATTTTTTTTTGAAAAATTTTTTTTTTGAAATTTTTTTTTAATTTTTTTTTTGGAAATTTTTTTTTTGAAATTTTTTTATTTGAATATTTTTTTTTTTATTTTTTTTTTGAAATTTTTTTTTTAAATTTTTTTTTCGAAATTTTTTTTTGATTTTTTTGAAATTTTTTTTAAATTTTTTTTTTGAAATTTTTTTTTCGAAATTTTTTTTTTGAAATTTTTTTTTTTGAAAATTTTTTTTTAATTTTTTTTTTTAATTTTTTTCGAAATTATTTTTTTAATTTTTTTAAATTTTTTTGAAATTTTTTTTAATTTTTTTTAAAATTTTTTTAAATTTTTTTTTGGAAATCTTTTTTTTTGAAATTTTTATTTGAAATTTTTTTTAAATTTTTTTTAAATTTTTTTTTTCGAAATTTTTTTTTTGATTTTTTTGAAATTTTTTTTAAATTTTTTTTTTGAAATTTTTTTTTCGAAATTTTTTTTTTGAAATTTTTTTTTTTGAAAATTTTTTTGAATTTTTTTTTTATTTTTTATTGAAATTTTTTTAAAATTTTTTTTTTTGAATTTTTTTTGAAATTTTTTTTTATTTTTTTTTTGAATTTTTTTTTTTTATTTTTTTGAAATTTTTTTTTTGAAATTTTTTTTAAATTTTTTTTTTGAAATTTTTTTTTTGAAAATTTTTTTTTTATTTTTTATTGAAATTTTTTTTTTTATTTTTTTTTTAAATTTTTTTTTTAATTTTTTTTTCGAAATTTTTTTTAATTTTTTTTTTATTTTTTTGAGATTTTTTTTTAAATTTTTTTTTTGAAATTTTTTTAATTTTTTTTTAAATTTTTTTTTTGAAATTTTTTTTTAAATTTTTTTTTGAAATTTTTTTTTTCGAAATTTTTTTTAAATTTTTTTTTTGAAAATTTTTTTTTTTTATTTTTTTTTTGAATTTTTTTTTTAAATTTTTTTATGAAACTTTTTTTTTTAATTTTTTTTTCGAAATTATTTTTTTAATTTTTTTAAATTTTTTTGAAATTTTTTTTAAATTTTTTTTTAAATTTTTTTTAAATTTTTTTTTGGAAATTTTTTTTTTTTAAATTTTTATTTGAAATTTTTTTTTAATTTTTTTTAAATTTTTTTTTTTGGAATTTTTTTTTGAAATTTTTTTTAATTTTTTTTTTTTTTTTGAAATTTTTTTAAATTTTTTTTTTGATTTTTTTGAAATTTTTTTTGAAATTTTTTTTTTTGAAATTTTTTTTTTAAATTTTTTTTTAAATTTTTTTTAAATTTTTTTTTTGGAAATTTTTTTTTTTGAAATTTTTTTAAATTTTTTTGAGATTTTTTTTTAAATTTTTTTTTGAAATTTTTTTTTTTGAAAATTTTTTTAAATTTTTTTTTTGAAATTTTTTTTTCGAAATTTTTTTTTTGAAATTTTTTTTTTTGAAAATTTTTTTGAATTTTTTTTTTAATTTTTTATTGAAATTTTTTTTAAATTTTTTTTTTGAAATTTTTTTGAATTTTTTTTTTTTATTTTTTTGAAATTTTTTTTTTGAAATTTTTTTTAAATTTTTTTTTTGAATTTTTTTTTTTGAAAATTTTTTTTTATTTTTTATTGAAATTTTTTTTTTATTTTTTTTTGAAATTTTTTTAAATTTTTTTTTTTTTATTTTTTTTTTTGAAATTTTTTTTTTAATTTTTTTTTCGAAATTTTTTTTAATTTTTTTTTTATTTTTTTGAGATTTTTTTTTAAATTTTTTTTTTTGAAATTTTTTTAATTTTTTTTTTAAATTTTTTTTTTGAAAATTTTTTTTTATTTTTTATTGAATTTTTTTTTTTTTATTTTTTTTTGAAATTTTTTTAAAATTTTTTTTTGAAAAATTTTTTTTTTGAAATTTTTTTTTAATTTTTTTTTTGGAAAATTTTTTTTTGAAATTTTTTTAAAATTTTTTTTTTTTATTTTTTTTTTTGAAATTTTTTTTTTAATTTTTTTTTCGAAATTTTTTTTAATTTTTTTTTTATTTTTTTGAGATTTTTTTTTAAAT
>OX101819.2:32898540-32913540 GCA_944452925.2 Chrysolina oricalcia
GAAATTTTTTTTAATTTTTTTTTAAATTTTTTTTAAATTTTTTTTTGGAAATTTTTTTTTTTTTAATTTTTATTTGAAATTTTTTTTTAATTTTTTTTAAATTTTTTTTTTTGGAATTTTTTTTTGAAATTTTTTTTTTTTTTTTTTTTTTTTGAAATTTTTTTAAATTTTTTTTTTGATTTTTTTGAAATTTTTTTTGAAATTTTTTTTTTAAATTTTTTTTTTAATTTTTTTTAAATTTTTTTTTTGGAAATTTTTTTTTTTGAAATTTTTTTAAATTTTTTTTTATTTTTTTGAGATTTTTTTTAAAATTTTTTTTTTGGAAATTTTTTTTTTTGAAATTTTTTTAAATTTTTTTTTTATTTTATTGAAATTTTTTTTTTCTTGAAATTTTTTTAAAATTTTTTTTTTGAAATTTTTTTTTCGAAATTTTTTTTTTGAAATTTTTTTTTTGAAAATTTTTTTGAATTTTTTTTTAATTTTTTATTGAAATTTTTTTTTTATTTTTTTTGAAATTTTTTTAAAATTTTTTTTTTTATTTTTTTTTTTTATTTTTTTTTTAATTTTTTTTTCGAAATTTTTTTTAAAATTTTTTTTTGAAAAATTTTTTTTTTGAAATTTTTTTAAAATTTTTTTTAAATTTTTTTTTTGGAAATTTTTTTTTGAAATTTTTTTTAATTTTTTTTTTATTTTTTTGAGATTTTTTTTTTAATTTTTTTTTTGGAAATTTTTTTAAATTTTTTTTTAAATTTTTTTTTGAAATTTTTTTTAAAATTTTTTTTTGAAATTTTTTTTTTCGAAATTTTTTTTAAATTTTTTTTTTGAAATTTTTTTTTTTTTTTTTTTTTTTGAATTTTTTTTTTAATTTTTTTATGAAACTTTTTTTTTTAAATTTTTTTTTCGAAATTATTTTTTTAATTTTTTTAAATTTTTTTGAAATTTTTTTTAATTTTTTTTTAAATTTTTTTTAATTTTTTTTTGGAAATCTTTTTTTTTGAAATTTTTATTTGAAATTTTTTTTTAATTTTTTTTAAATTTTTTTTTTGGAAATTTTTTTTTTGAAAATTTTTTTGAATTTTTTTTTTATTTTTTATTGAAATTTTTTTTTTTATTTTTTTTTTAAATTTTTTTAAAATTTTTTTTTATTTTTTTTTTGAAATTTTTTTTTAAAATTTTTTTTTCGAAATTTTTTTTAAAATTTTGAAATTTTTTTTTAATTTTTTTTTTGAAATTTTTTTTAAATTTTTTTTTTGAAATTTTTTTTTTGAAATTTTTTTTAAATTTTTTTTTTGAAATTTTTTTTTTTGAAAATTTTTTTGAATTTTTTTTTTATTTTTTATTGAAATTTTTTTTTTTATTTTTTTTGAAATTTTTTTAAAATTTTTTTTTATTTTTTTTTTGAAATTTTTTTTTAAAATTTTTTTTTCGAAATTTTTTTTAAAATTTTGAAATTTTTTTTAAATTTTTTTTTTGAAATTTTTTTTTTGAAATTTTTTTTAAATTTTTTTTTTGAAATTTTTTTTTTTGAAAATTTTTTTGAATTTTTTTTTTATTTTTTATTGAAATTTTTTTTTTTATTTTTTTTTGAAATTTTTTTAAATTTTTTTTTTATTTTTTTTTTGAAATTTTTTTTTAAAATTTTTTTTTCGAAATTTTTTTTAAAATTTTTTTTTGAAAAATTTTTTTTTTGAAATTTTTTTTTAATTTTTTTTTTGGAAATTTTTTTTTTGAAATTTTTTTATTTGAAAATTTTTTTTTTATTTTTTTTTTGAAATTTTTTTTTTAAATTTTTTTTTTGATTTTTTTGAAATTTTTTTTAAATTTTTTTTTTGAAATTTTTTTTTCGAAATTTTTTTTTTGAAATTTTTTTTTTGAAAATTTTTTTGAATTTTTTTAAAAATTTTTTATTGAAATTTTTTTTAAATTTTTTTTTTGAAATTTTTTTGAAATTTTTTTTTCATTTTTTATTGAATTTTTTTTTTTTTGAAATTTTTTTAAAATTTTTTTTTTTATTTTTTTTTTGAAATTTTTTTTTTAAATTTTTTTTTCGAAATTTTTTTTTGATTTTTTTGAAATTTTTTTTAAATTTTTTTTTTGAAATTTTTTTTTCGAAATTTTTTTTTTGAAATTTTTTTTTTGAAAATTTTTTTGAATTTTTTTAAAAATTTTTTATTGAAATTTTTTTTAAATTTTTTTTTTGAAATTTTTTTGAAATTTTTTTTTATTTTTTTTTGAATTTTTTTTTTAATTTTTTTGAAATTTTTTTTAAATTTTTTTTTTGAAATTTTTTTTTTGAAAATTTTTTTTTATTTTTTATTGAAATTTTTTTTTTTATTTTTTTTTGAAATTTTTTTAAAATTTTTTTTTTGAAATTTTTTTTTCGAAATTTTTTTTTTGAAATTTTTTTTTTTGAAAATTTTTTTGAATTTTTTTTTTTATTTTTTATTGAAATTTTTTTTAAATTTTTTTAAAATTTTTTTTTGAAAAATTTTTTTTTTGAAATTTTTTTTTAATTTTTTTTTTGGAAATTTTTTTTTTGAAATTTTTTTATTTGAATATTTTTTTTTTTATTTTTTTTTTGAAATTTTTTTTTTAAATTTTTTTTTCGAAATTTTTTTTTGATTTTTTTGAAATTTTTTTTAAATTTTTTTTTTGAAATTTTTTTTTCGAAATTTTTTTTTTGAAATTTTTTTTTTTGAAAATTTTTTTTTAATTTTTTTTTTTAATTTTTTTCGAAATTATTTTTTTAATTTTTTTAAATTTTTTTGAAATTTTTTTTAATTTTTTTTAAAATTTTTTTAAATTTTTTTTTGGAAATCTTTTTTTTTGAAATTTTTATTTGAAATTTTTTTTAAATTTTTTTTAAATTTTTTTTTTCGAAATTTTTTTTTTGATTTTTTTGAAATTTTTTTTAAATTTTTTTTTTGAAATTTTTTTTTCGAAATTTTTTTTTTGAAATTTTTTTTTTTGAAAATTTTTTTGAATTTTTTTTTTATTTTTTATTGAAATTTTTTTAAAATTTTTTTTTTTGAATTTTTTTTGAAATTTTTTTTTATTTTTTTTTTGAATTTTTTTTTTTTATTTTTTTGAAATTTTTTTTTTGAAATTTTTTTTAAATTTTTTTTTTGAAATTTTTTTTTTGAAAATTTTTTTTTTATTTTTTATTGAAATTTTTTTTTTTATTTTTTTTTTAAATTTTTTTTTTAATTTTTTTTTCGAAATTTTTTTTAATTTTTTTTTTATTTTTTTGAGATTTTTTTTTAAATTTTTTTTTTGAAATTTTTTTAATTTTTTTTTAAATTTTTTTTTTGAAATTTTTTTTTAAATTTTTTTTTGAAATTTTTTTTTTCGAAATTTTTTTTAAATTTTTTTTTTGAAAATTTTTTTTTTTTATTTTTTTTTTGAATTTTTTTTTTAAATTTTTTTATGAAACTTTTTTTTTTAATTTTTTTTTCGAAATTATTTTTTTAATTTTTTTAAATTTTTTTGAAATTTTTTTTAAATTTTTTTTTAAATTTTTTTTAAATTTTTTTTTGGAAATTTTTTTTTTTTAAATTTTTATTTGAAATTTTTTTTTAATTTTTTTTAAATTTTTTTTTTTGGAATTTTTTTTTGAAATTTTTTTTAATTTTTTTTTTTTTTTTGAAATTTTTTTAAATTTTTTTTTTGATTTTTTTGAAATTTTTTTTGAAATTTTTTTTTTTGAAATTTTTTTTTTAAATTTTTTTTTAAATTTTTTTTAAATTTTTTTTTTGGAAATTTTTTTTTTTGAAATTTTTTTAAATTTTTTTGAGATTTTTTTTTAAATTTTTTTTTGAAATTTTTTTTTTCGAAATTTTTTTTAAATTTTTTTTTTGAAAATTTTTTTTTTTATTTTTTTTTTTAATTTTTTTTTTAAATTTTTTTATGAAACTTTTTTTTTTAATTTTTTTTTCGAAATTATTTTTTTAATTTTTTTAAATTTTTTTAAAATTTTTTTTAAATTTTTTTTTTGGAAATTTTTTTTTTGAAATTTTTTTTAATTTTTTTTTTATTTTTTTGAGATTTTTATTTTTGAATTTTTTTTTTTTAATTTTTTTTTTGAAATTTTTTTTAAAATTTTTTTTTGAAATTTTTTTTTTTGAAATTTTTTTTTTAATTTTTTTTTAAAATTTTTTTTTCGAAATTTTTTTTAAATTTTTTTTTTTGAAAATTTTTTTTTCGAAAACTTTTTTGAAATTTTTTTTTTTGAAAATTTTTTTTTTTGAAATTTTTTTGAAATTTTTTTTTGAATTTTTTTGAAATTTTTTTTTGAAATTTTTTTTAAATTTTTTTTTTGAAATTTTTTTTAAATTTTTTTTTTGAAATTTTTTTTAAATTTTTTTTTTGAAAATTTTTTTGAATTTTTTTTTTATTTTTTATTGAAATTTTTTTTTTCTTGAAATTTTTTTAAAATTTTTTTTTTGAAATTTTTTTTTCGAAATTTTTTTTTGAAATGTTTTTTTTTGAAAATTTTTTTGAATTTTTTTAAAATTTTTTATTGAAATTTTTTTTTTATTTTTTTTGAAATTTTTTTAAAATTTTTTTTTTATTTTTTTTTTTTAATTTTTTTTTTAATTTTTTTTTCGAAATTTTTTTTAAAATTTTTTTTTAAATTTTTTTTTTTGAAATTTTTTTAAATTTTTTTTTAAATTTTTTTTTGAAATTTTTTTTTAAATTTTTTTTTCGAAATTTTTTTTAAATTTTTTTTTTGAAATTTTTTTTTTTTTTTTTTGAATTTTTTTTTAAATTTTTTTATGAAACTTTTTTTTTTTAATTTTTTTTTCGAAATTATTTTTTTAATTTTTTTAAATTTTTTTGAAATTTTTTTAAATTTTTTTAAAAATTTTTTTTAATTTTTTTTTGGAAATCTTTTTTTTTGAAATTTTTATTTGAAATTTTTTTTTAATTTTTTTTAAATTTTTTTTTTGGAAATTTTTTTTTTGAAATTTTTTTTAATTTTTTTTAAATTTTTTTGAGATTTTTTTTTTTAATTTTTTTTTTGAAATTTTTTTAAATTTTTTTTTTGATTTTTTTGAAATTTTTTTTAAATTTTTTTTTTGAAATTTTTTTTTTTGAAAATTTTTTTGAATTTTTTTTTTATTTTTTATTGAAATTTTTTTTTTTATTTTTTTTTGAAATTTTTTTTTAAAATTTTTTTTTCGAAATTTTTTTTAAAATTTTGAAATTTTTTTTAAATTTTTTTTTTGAAATTTTTTTTTTGAATTTTTTTTTAAATTTTTTTTTTGAAATTTTTTTTTTTGAAAATTTTTTTGAATTTTTTTTTTATTTTTTATTGAAATTTTTTTTTTATTTTTTTTTGAAATTTTTTTAAAATTTTTTTTTATTTTTTTTTTGAAATTTTTTTTTAAAATTTTTTTTTCGAAATTTTTTTTAAAATTTTTTTTTGAAAAATTTTTTTTTTGAAATTTTTTTTTAATTTTTTTTTTGGAAATTTTTTTTTTGAAATTTTTTTATTTGAAAATTTTTTTTTTATTTTTTTTTTGAAATTTTTTTTTTTAATTTTTTTTTTGATTTTTTTGAAATTTTTTTTAAATTTTTTTTTTGAAATTTTTTTTTCGAAATTTTTTTTTTGAAATTTTTTTTTTTGAAAATTTTTTTGATTTTTTTTTTCATTTTTTATTGAATTTTTTTTTTTTTGAAATTTTTTTAAAATTTTTTTTTTTATTTTTTTTTTGAAATTTTTTTTTTAAATTTTTTTTTCGAAATTTTTTTTTGATTTTTTTGAAATTTTTTTTAAATTTTTTTTTTGAAATTTTTTTTTCGAAATTTTTTTTTTGAAATTTTTTTTTTGAAAATTTTTTTGAATTTTTTTTAAAATTTTTTATTGAAATTTTTTTTAAATTTTTTTTTTGAAATTTTTTTGAAATTTTTTTTTATTTTTTTTTTGAATTTTTTTTTTAATTTTTTTGAAATTTTTTTTTTGAAATTTTTTTTAAATTTTTTTTTTGAAATTTTTTTTTTGAAAATTTTTTTTTATTTTTTATTGAAATTTTTTTTTTTATTTTTTTTTGAAATTTTTTTAAAATTTTTTTTTTGAAATTTTTTTTTCGAAATTTTTTTTTTGAAATTTTTTTTTTTGAAAATTTTTTTGAATTTTTTTTTTTATTTTTTATTGAAATTTTTTTTAAATTTTTTTAAAATTTTTTTTTGAAAAATTTTTTTTTTGAAATTTTTTTTTAATTTTTTTTTTGGAAATTTTTTTTTTGAAATTTTTTTATTTGAATATTTTTTTTTTTATTTTTTTTTTGAAATTTTTTTTTTAAATTTTTTTTTCGAAATTTTTTTTTGATTTTTTTGAAATTTTTTTTAAATTTTTTTTTTGAAATTTTTTTTTCGAAATTTTTTTTTTGAAATTTTTTTTTTTGAAAATTTTTTTTTAATTTTTTTTTTAAATTTTTTTCGAAATTATTTTTTTAATTTTTTTAAATTTTTTTGAAATTTTTTTTAATTTTTTTTAAAATTTTTTTAAATTTTTTTTTGGAAATATTTTTTTTTGAAATTTTTATTTGAAATTTTTTTTAAATTTTTTTTAAATTTTTTTTTTCGAAATTTTTTTTTTGATTTTTTTGAAATTTTTTTTAAATTTTTTTTTTGAAATTTTTTTTTCGAAATTTTTTTTTTGAAATTTTTTTTTTTGAAAATTTTTTTGAATTTTTTTTTTATTTTTTATTGAAATTTTTTTAAAATTTTTTTTTTTGAATTTTTTTTGAAATTTTTTTTTATTTTTTTTTTGAATTTTTTTTTTTTATTTTTTTGAAATTTTTTTTTTGAAATTTTTTTTAAATTTTTTTTTTGAAATTTTTTTTTTGAAAATTTTTTTTTTATTTTTTATTGAAATTTTTTTTTTTATTTTTTTTTTAAATTTTTTTTTTAATTTTTTTTTCGAAATTTTTTTTAATTTTTTTTTTATTTTTTTGAGATTTTTTTTTAAATTTTTTTTTGAAATTTTTTTAATTTTTTTTTTAAATTTTTTTTTTGAAATTTTTTTTTAAATTTTTTTTTGAAATTTTTTTTTTCGAAATTTTTTTTAAATTTTTTTTTTGAAAATTTTTTTTTTTTATTTTTTTTTTGAATTTTTTTTTTAAATTTTTTTATGAAACTTTTTTTTTTAATTTTTTTTTCGAAATTATTTTTTTAATTTTTTTAAATTTTTTTGAAATTTTTTTTAAATTTTTTTTTAAATTTTTTTTAATTTTTTTTTTGGAAATTTTTTTTTTTTAAATTTTTATTTGAAATTTTTTTTTAATTTTTTTTAAATTTTTTTTTTTGGAATTTTTTTTTGAAATTTTTTTTAATTTTTTTTTTTTTTTTGAAATTTTTTTAAATTTTTTTTTTGATTTTTTTGAAATTTTTTTTGAAATTTTTTTTTTTGAAATTTTTTTTTTAAATTTTTTTTTAAATTTTTTTTAAATTTTTTTTTTGGAAATTTTTTTTTTTGAAATTTTTTTAAATTTTTTTGAGATTTTTTTTTAAATTTTTTTTTGAAATTTTTTTTTTCGAAATTTTTTTTAAATTTTTTTTTTGAAAATTTTTTTTTTTTATTTTTTTTTTTAATTTTTTTTTTAAATTTTTTTATGAAACTTTTTTTTTTAATTTTTTTTTCGAAATTATTTTTTTAATTTTTTTAAATTTTTTTAAAATTTTTTTTAAATTTTTTTTTTGGAAATTTTTTTTTTGAAATTTTTTTTAATTTTTTTTTTATTTTTTTGAGATTTTTATTTTTGAATTTTTTTTTTTTAATTTTTTTTTTGAAATTTTTTTTAAAATTTTTTTTTGAAATTTTTTTTTTTGAAATTTTTTTTTTTAATTTTTTTTTAAAATTTTTTTTTCGAAATTTTTTTTAAATTTTTTTTTTTTAAAATTTTTTTTTCGAAAACTTTTTTGAAATTTTTTTTTTTGAAAATTTTTTTTTTTGAAATTTTTTTGAAATTTTTTTTTGAATTTTTTTGAAATTTTTTTTTGAAATTTTTTTTAAATTTTTTTTTTGAAATTTTTTTTAAATTTTTTTTTTGAAATTTTTTTTAAATTTTTTTTTTGAAAATTTTTTTGAATTTTTTTTTTATTTTTTATTGAAATTTTTTTTTTCTTGAAATTTTTTTAAAATTTTTTTTTTGAAATTTTTTTTTCGAAATTTTTTTTTGAAATGTTTTTTTTTGAAAATTTTTTTGAATTTTTTTTAAATTTTTTATTGAAATTTTTTTTTTATTTTTTTTGAAATTTTTTTAAAATTTTTTTTTTATTTTTTTTTTTTAATTTTTTTTTTAATTTTTTTTTCGAAATTTTTTTAAAAATTTTTTTTTAAATTTTTTTTTTTGAAATTTTTTTAAATTTTTTTTTAAATTTTTTTTTGAAATTTTTTTTTAAATTTTTTTTTGAAATTTTTTTTTTCGAAATTTTTTTTAAATTTTTTTTTTTAAATTTTTTTTTTTTTTTTTTTTTTGAATTTTTTTTTAAATTTTTTTATGAAACTTTTTTTTTTTAATTTTTTTTTCGAAATTATTTTTTTAATTTTTTTAAATTTTTTTGAAATTTTTTTAAATTTTTTTAAAAATTTTTTTTAATTTTTTTTTGGAAATCTTTTTTTTTGAAATTTTTATTTGAAATTTTTTTTTAATTTTTTTTAAATTTTTTTTTTGGAAATTTTTTTTTTGAAATTTTTTTTAATTTTTTTTAAATTTTTTTGAGATTTTTTTTTTAAATTTTTTTTTTGAAATTTTTTTAAATTTTTTTTTTGATTTTTTTGAAATTTTTTTTAAATTTTTTTTTTGAAATTTTTTTTTTGAAATTTTTTTTTTTGAAAATTTTTTTGAATTTTTTTTTTATTTTTTATTGAAATTTTTTTTTTTATTTTTTTTTGAAATTTTTTTTTAAAATTTTTTTTTCGAAATTTTTTTTAAAATTTTGAAATTTTTTTTAAATTTTTTTTTTGAAATTTTTTTTTTGAATTTTTTTTTAAATTTTTTTTTTGAAATTTTTTTTTTTGAAAATTTTTTTGAATTTTTTTTTTATTTTTTATTGAAATTTTTTTTTTATTTTTTTTTGAAATTTTTTTAAAATTTTTTTTTATTTTTTTTTTGAAATTTTTTTTTAAAATTTTTTTTTCGAAATTTTTTTTAAAATTTTTTTTTGAAAAATTTTTTTTTTGAAATTTTTTTTTAATTTTTTTTTTGGAAATTTTTTTTTTGAAATTTTTTTATTTGAAAATTTTTTTTTTATTTTTTTTTTGAAATTTTTTTTTTTAATTTTTTTTTTGATTTTTTTGAAATTTTTTTTAAATTTTTTTTTTGAAATTTTTTTTTCGAAATTTTTTTTGTGAAATTTTTTTTTTTGAAAATTTTTTTGAATTTTTTTTTTCATTTTTTATTGAATTTTTTTTTTTTTTTTTTTTGAAATTTTTTTAAAATTTTTTTTTTATTTTTTTTTTTGAAATTTTTTTTTTAAATTTTTTTTTCGAAATTTTTTTTTTTGATTTTTTTGAAATTTTTTTTAAATTTTTTTTTTGAAATTTTTTTTTCGAAATTTTTTTTTTGAAATTTTTTTTTTGAAAATTTTTTTGAATTTTTTTAAAAATTTTTTATTGAAATTTTTTTTAAATTTTTTTTTTGAAATTTTTTTGAAATTTTTTTTTATTTTTTTTTTGAATTTTTTTTTTAATTTTTTTGAAATTTTTTTTTTGAAATTTTTTTAAATTTTTTTTTTGAAATTTTTTTTTTGAAAATTTTTTTTTATTTTTTATTGAAATTTTTTTTTTTATTTTTTTTTGAAATTTTTTTAAAATTTTTTTTTCGAAATTTTTTTTTTGAAATTTTTTTTTTTTAAATTTTTTTGAATTTTTTTTTTTATTTTTTATTGAAATTTTTTTTAAATTTTTTTAAAATTTTTTTTTGAAAAATTTTTTTTTTGAAATTTTTTTTTAATTTTTTTTTTGGAAATTTTTTTTTTGAAATTTTTTTATTTGAATATTTTTTTTTTATTTTTTTTTTGAAATTTTTTTTTTAAATTTTTTTTTCGAAATTTTTTTTTGATTTTTTTGAAATTTTTTTTAAATTTTTTTTTTGAAATTTTTTTTTTTGAAAATTTTTTTGAATTTTTTTTTAAATTTTTTATTGAAATTTTTTTTAAATTTTTTTTTATTTTTTTTTTGAATTTTTTTTTAATTTTTTTGAAATTTTTTTTAAATTTTTTTTCTTGAAATTTTTTTTTTGAAAATTTTTTTTTATTTTTTTTTGAAATTTTTTTGAAATTTTTTTTTGAATTTTTTTGAAATTTTTTTTTGAAATTTTTTTTAAATTTTTTTTTTGAAATTTTTTTTAAATTTTTTTCTTGAAATTTTTTTTAAATTTTTTTTTTGAAATTTTTTTTTCGAAATTTTTTTTTTGAAATGTTTTTTTTTGAAAATTTTTTTGAATTTTTTTTTAATTTTTTATTGAAATTTTTTTTTTTATTTTTTTTGAAATTTTTTTAAAATTTTTTTTTTTATTTTTTTTTTTTAATTTTTTTTTAAATTTTTTTTTCGAAATTTTTTTTAAAATTTTTTTTTGAAAAATTTTTTTTTTGAAATTTTTTTAAAATTTTTTTTAAATTTTTTTTTTGGAAATTTTTTTTTGAAATTTTTTTTAATTTTTTTTTTATTTTTTTGAGATTTTTTTTTAAATTTTTTTTTTTGAAATTTTTTTAAATTTTTTTTTAAATTTTTTTTTGAAATTTTTTTTTAAATTTTTTTTTTGAAATTTTTTTTTTTTTTTTTTTTTTGAATTTTTTTTTTAATTTTTTTATGAAACTTTTTTTTTTTAATTTTTTTTTCGAAATTATTTTTTTAATTTTTTAAAATTTTTTTGAAATTTTTTTAAATTTTTTTTTAAATTTTTTTTAATTTTTTTTTGGAAATCTTTTTTTTTGAAATTTTTATTTGAAATTTTTTTTTAATTTTTTTGAAATTTTTTTTTTCGAAATTTTTTTTAAATTTTTTTTTTGAAATTTTTTTTTTTTTTTTTTTTTTTGAATTTTTTTTTTAATTTTTTTATGAAACTTTTTTTTTTATTTTTTTTTTCGAAATTATTTTTTTAATTTTTTTAAATTTTTTTGAAATTTTTTTAAATTTTTTTTAAAATTTTTTTTAATTTTTTTTTGGAAATCTTTTTTTTTGAAATTTTTATTTGAAATTTTTTTTTAATTTTTTTTAAATTTTTTTTTTGAAATTTTTTTTAATTTTTTTTAAATTTTTTTGAGATTTTTTTTTTAAATTTTTTTTTTGAAATTTTTTTAAATTTTTTTTTTGATTTTTTTGAAATTTTTTTGAAATTTTTTTTTTGAAATTTTTTTTTTGAATTTTTTTTTAAATTTTTTTTTTGAAATTTTTTTTTTGAAAATTTTTTTGAATTTTTTTTTTATTTTTTATTGAAATTTTTTTTTTTATTTTTTTTTGAAATTTTTTTAAAATTTTTTTTTATTTTTTTTTTGAAATTTTTTTTTAAAATTTTTTTTTCGAAATTTTTTTTAAAATTTTG
Organism: Chrysolina oricalcia; assembly: GCA_944452925.2. NCBI lineage: Eukaryota > Metazoa > Arthropoda > Insecta > Coleoptera > Chrysomelidae > Chrysolina > Chrysolina oricalcia. The sequence continues at coordinate 32,910,090 of OX101819.2, forward strand.
AAATTTTTTTTAAATTTTTTTTTTGAAATTTTTTTTTTGAAATTTTTTTTAAATTTTTTTTTTGAAATTTTTTTTTTTGAAAATTTTTTTGAATTTTTTTTTTATTTTTTATTGAAATTTTTTTTTTTATTTTTTTTTGAAATTTTTTTAAAATTTTTTTTTATTTTTTTTTTGAAATTTTTTTTTAAAATTTTTTTTTCGAAATTTTTTTTAAAATTTTTTTTTGAAAAATTTTTTTTTTGAAATTTTTTTTTAATTTTTTTTTTGGAAATTTTTTTTTTGAAATTTTTTTATTTGAAAATTTTTTTTTTTATTTTTTTTTTGAAATTTTTTTTTTAAATTTTTTTTTTGATTTTTTTGAAATTTTTTTGAAATTTTTTTTTTGAAATTTTTTTTTCGAAATTTTTTTTTTGAAATTTTTTTTTTGAAAATTTTTTTGAATTTTTTTTTTCATTTTTTATTGAATTTTTTTTTTTTTTTTTTTTGAAATTTTTTTAAAATTTTTTTTTTTATTTTTTTTTTGAAATTTTTTTTTTAAATTTTTTTTTCGAAATTTTTTTTTTGATTTTTTTGAAATTTTTTTAAATTTTTTTTTTGAAATTTTTTTTTCGAAATTTTTTTTTTGAAATTTTTTTTTTGAAAATTTTTTTGAATTTTTTTTAAAATTTTTTATTGAAATTTTTTTTAAATTTTTTTTTTGAAATTTTTTTGAAATTTTTTTTAATTTTTTTTTTGAATTTTTTTTTTAATTTTTTTGAAATTTTTTTTTTGAAATTTTTTTTAAATTTTTTTTTTGAAATTTTTTTTTTGAAAATTTTTTTTTATTTTTTATTGAAATTTTTTTTTTTATTTTTTTTTGAAATTTTTTTAAAATTTTTTTTTTGAAATTTTTTTTTCGAAATTTTTTTTTTGAAATTTTTTTTTTTGAAAATTTTTTTGAATTTTTTTTTTATTTTTTATTGAAATTTTTTTTAAATTTTTTTAAAATTTTTTTTTGAAAAATTTTTTTTTTGAAATTTTTTTTTAATTTTTTTTTTGGAAATTTTTTTTTTGAAATTTTTTTATTTGAATATTTTTTTTTAATTTTTTTTTTGAAATTTTTTTTTTAAATTTTTTTTTCGAAATTTTTTTTTGATTTTTTTGAAATTTTTTTTAAATTTTTTTTTTGAAATTTTTTTTTCGAAATTTTTTTTTTGAAATTTTTTTTTTTGAAAATTTTTTTGAATTTTTTTTTAAATTTTTTATTGAAATTTTTTTTAAATTTTTTTTTTTGAAATTTTTTTGAAATTTTTTTTTATTTTTTTTTTGAATTTTTTTTTTTAATTTTTTTGAAATTTTTTTTTTGAAATTTTTTTTAAATTTTTTTTTTGAAATTTTTTTTTTGAAAATTTTTTTTTATTTTTTATTGAAATTTTTTTTTTTATTTTTTTTTTAAATTTTTTTAAAATTTTTTTTTTTATTTTTTTTTTGAAATTTTTTTTTTAATTTTTTTTTCGAAATTTTTTTAAATTTTTTTTTTATTTTTTTGAGATTTTTTTTTAAATTTTTTTTTTGAAATTTTTTTAATTTTTTTTTTAAATTTTTTTTTTTAAATTTTTTTTTGAAATTTTTTTTTTCGAAATTTTTTTTAAATTTTTTTTTTGAAAATTTTTTTTTTTTATTTTTTTTTTGAATTTTTTTTTTTAAATTTTTTTATGAAACTTTTTTTTTTAATTTTTTTTTCGAAATTATTTTTTTAATTTTTTTAAATTTTTTTGAAATTTTTTTTAATTTTTTTTTAAATTTTTTTTAAATTTTTTTTTGGAAATTTTTTTTTTTTAAATTTTTATTTGAAATTTTTTTTAAATTTTTTTTAAATTTTTTTTTTGGAATTTTTTTTTGAAATTTTTTTTAATTTTTTTTTTTTTTTTGAAATTTTTTTAAATTTTTTTTTTGACTTTTTTGAAATTTTTTTTGAAATTTTTTTTTTTGAAATTTTTTTTTTAAATTTTTTTTTTAATTTTTTTTAAATTTTTTTTTTGGAAATTTTTTTTTTTGAAATTTTTTTAAATTTTTTTTTATTTTTTTGAGATTTTTTTTAAAATTTTTTTTTTGGAAATTTTTTTTTTTGAAATTTTTTAAAATTTTTTTTTTATTTTTTTGAGATTTTTTTTTTAATTTTTTTTTTCGAAATTTTTTTTAAATTTTTTTTTTGAAATTTTTTTTTTGAAATTTTTTTTAAATTTTTTTTTTGGAAATTTTTTTTTTGAAATTTTTTTTAATTTTTTTTTTATTTTTTTGAGATTTTTTTTTTTGAAATTTTTTTAAAATTTTTTTTAAATTTTTTTTTTGGAAATTTTTTTTTTGAAATTTTTTTTAATTTTTTTTTTATTTTTTTGAGATTTTTTTTTTTGAAATTTTTTTAATTTTTTTTTTTAATTTTTTTTTTGAAATTTTTTTTAAAATTTTTTTTTGAAATTTTTTTTTTTGAAATTTTTTTTTTTTTATTTTTTTTTAAAAATTTTTTTTTCGAAATTTTTTTTAAATTTTTTTTTTTGAAAATTTTTTTTTTCGAAAACTTTTTTGAAATTTTTTTTTTTGAAAATTTTTTTTTTTGAAATTTTTTTGAAATTTTTTTTTGAATTTTTTTGAAATTTTTTTTTGAAATTTTTTTTAAATTTTTTTTTTTTAAATTTTTTTTAAATTTTTTTTTTGAAATTTTTTTTAAATTTTTTTTTTGAAATTTTTTTTTTGAAAATTTTTTTGAATTTTTTTTTTTATTTTTTATTGAAATTTTTTTTTTTCTTGAAATTTTTTTAAAATTTTTTTTTTGAAATTTTTTTTTCGAAATTTTTTTTTTGAAATTTTTTTTTTGAAAATTTTTTTGAATTTTTTTTTAATTTTTTATTGAAATTTTTTTTTTTATTTTTTTTGAAATTTTTTTAAAATTTTTTTTTTTATTTTTTTTTAAATTTTTTTCTCGAAATTTTTTTTAAAATTTTTTTTTGAAAAATTTTTTTTTTGAAATTTTTTTAAAATTTTTTTTAAATTTTTTTTTTGGAATTTTTTTTTTTGAAATTTTTTTTAATTTTTTTTTTATTTTTTTGAGATTTTTTTTTAAATTTTTTTTTTTGAAATTTTTTTAAATTTTTTTTTAAATTTTTTTTTTGAAATTTTTTTTTAAATTTTTTTTTGAAATTTTTTTTTTCGAAATTTTTTTTAAATTTTTTTTTTGAAATTTTTTTTTTTTTTTGAATTTTTTTTTTTAATTTTTTTATGAAACTTTTTTTTTTTAATTTTTTTCGAAATTATTTTTTTAATTTTTTTAAATTTTTTTGAAATTTTTTTAAATTTTTTTTAAAATTTTTTTTAATTTTTTTTTGGAAATCTTTTTTTTTGAAATTTTTATTTGAAATTTTTTTTTAATTTTTTTTAAATTTTTTTTTTCGAAATTTTTTTTTTTGATTTTTTT
>OX101819.2:32918540-32921040 GCA_944452925.2 Chrysolina oricalcia
TTGAAATTTTTTTTTTTATTTTTTTTTGAAATTTTTTTAAAATTTTTTTTTTTTATTTTTTTTTTGAAATTTTTTTTAAAATTTTTTTTTCGAAATTTTTTTTAATTTTTTTTTTATTTTTTTGAGATTTTTTTTTAAATTTTTTTTTTGAAATTTTTTTAATTTTTTTTTAAATTTTTTTTTTGAAAATTTTTTTTTATTTTTTATTGAATTTTTTTTTTTTATTTTTTTTTGAAATTTTTTTTAAATTTTTTTTTTTTATTTTTTTTTTTGAAATTTTTTTTTAATTTTTTTTTCGAAATTTTTTTTAATTTTTTTTTTATTTTTTTGAGATTTTTTTTAAAATTTTTTTAATTTTTTTTTTAAATTTTTTTTTTGAAATTTTTTTTAAAATTTTTTTTTGAAATTTTTTTTTTCGAAATTTTTTTTAAATTTTTTTTTTGAAAATTTTTTTTTTTATTTTTTTTTTGAATTTTTTTTTTTAATTTTTTTATGAAACTTTTTTTTTTAATTTTTTTTTCGAAATTATTTTTTTAATTTTTTTAAATTTTTTTGAAATTTTTTTAAATTTTTTTTTAAATTTTTTTTAAATTTTTTTTTGGAAATTTTTTTTTTTTAAATTTTTTTTTGGAAATTTTTTTTTTTTAAATTTTTATTTGAAATTTTTTTTAAATTTTTTTTAAATTTTTTTTTTTGGATTTTTTTTTTGAAATTTTTTTCAATTTTTTTTTTTTTTTGAAATTTTTTTAAATTTTTTTTTTGAAATTTTTTTTAAATTTTTTTTTTGAAATTTTTTTTTTGAAATTTTTTTTAAATTTTTTTTTTGAAATTTTTTTTTTTGAAAATTTTTTTGAATTTTTTTTTTTATTTTTTATTGAATTTTTTTTTTATTTTTTTTTGAAATTTTTTTAAAATCTTTTTTTATTTTTTTTTTGAAATTTTTTTTTTAAATTTTTTTTTCGAAATTTTTTTTTAAATTTTTTTTTGAAAAATTTTTTTTTTGAAATTTTTTTTTAATTTTTTTTTTGAAAATTTTTTTTGAATTTTTTTTTTTAATTTTTTATTGAAATTTTTTTTTTTTTTTTTGAAATTTTTTTAAAATTTTTTTTTTTATTTTTTTTTTTGAAATTTTTTTTTAAAATTTTTTTTTAAATTTTTTTTTGAAAAATTTTTTTTTGAAATTTTTTTTTAAATTTTTTTTTGAATTTTTTTTAAAATTTTTTTTATGGAAATTTTTTTTTTGAAATTTTTTTTTTCGAAAACTTTTTTGAAATTTTTTTTGAAATTTTTTTTTTTGAAAATTTTTTTTTTGAAATTTTTTTAAAATTTTTTTTTAATTTTTTTGGGATTTTTTTTTTTCGAAATTTTTTTTAAATTTTTTTTTTTTGAAATTTTTTTGAAATTTTTTTTTATTTTTTTTTTGAATTTTTTTTTTTATTTTTTTTGAAATTTTTTTTTCGAAATTTTTTTTTTGAAATTTTTTTTTTTGAAATTTTTTTTAAATTTTTTTTTTTGAAATTTTTTTGAAATTTTTTTTATTTTTTTTTTTGAATTTTTTTTTTTTTTTTTTGAAATTTTTTTTTTGAAATTTTTTTTAAATTTTTTTTTATTTTTTTTTGAAATTTTTTTTTAAAATTTTTTTTTCGAAATTTTTTTTAAAATTTTTTTTTGAAAAATTTTTTTTTTGAAATTTTTTTTAAATTTTTTTTTTGGAAATTTTTTTTTTGAAATTTTTTTATTTGAAAATTTTTTTTTTTATTTTTTTTTTGAAATTTTTTTTTTAAATTTTTTTTTTGATTTTTTTGAAATTTTTTTTAAATTTTTTTTTTGAAATTTTTTTTTCGAAATTTTTTTTTTGAAATTTTTTTTTTGAAAATTTTTTTGAATTTTTTTTAAAATTTTTTATTGAAATTTTTTTTAAATTTTTTTTTTGAAATTTTTTTTTATTTTTTTTTTGAATTTTTTTTTTAATTTTTTTGAAATTTTTTTTTTGAAATTTTTTTTAAATTTTTTTTTGAAATTTTTTTTTTGAAAATTTTTTTTTATTTTTTATTGAAATTTTTTTTTTATTTTTTTTTTAAATTTTTTTAAAATTTTTTTTTTTTATTTTTTTTTTTGAATTTTTTTTTTAAATTTTTTTTTTCGAAATTTTTTTTAATTTTTTTTTTATTTTTTTGAGATTTTTTTTTAAATTTTTTTTTTGAAATTTTTTTAATTTTTTTTTTAAATTTTTTTTTTGAAATTTTTTTTTAAATTTTTTTTTGAAATTTTTTTTTTCGAAATTTTTTTTAAATTTTTTTTTTGAAAATTTTTTTTTTTTATTTTTTTTTTGAATTTTTTTTTTAAATTTTTTTATGAAACTTTTTTTTTTTAATTTTTTTTTCGAAATTATTTTTTTAATTTTTTTAAATTTTTTTGAAATTTTTTTTAATTTTTTTTAAAATTTTTTTTAAATTTTTTTTTGGAAATTTTTTTTTTTTAAATTTTTATTTGAAATTTT
>OX101819.2:32926040-32928540 GCA_944452925.2 Chrysolina oricalcia
TTTTTTAATTTTTTTTTTAAATTTTTTTTTTGAAATTTTTTTTAAAATTTTTTTTTGAAATTTTTTTTTTCGAAATTTTTTTTAAATTTTTTTTTTGAAAATTTTTTTTTTTATTTTTTTTTTGAATTTTTTTTTTTAATTTTTTTATGAAACTTTTTTTTTTAATTTTTTTTTCGAAATTATTTTTTTAATTTTTTTAAATTTTTTTGAAATTTTTTTAAATTTTTTTTTAAATTTTTTTTAAATTTTTTTTTGGAAATTTTTTTTTTTTAAATTTTTTTTTGGAAATTTTTTTTTTTTAAATTTTTATTTGAAATTTTTTTTAAATTTTTTTTAAATTTTTTTTTTTGGATTTTTTTTTTGAAATTTTTTTCAATTTTTTTTTTTTTTTGAAATTTTTTTAAATTTTTTTTTTGAAATTTTTTTTAAATTTTTTTTTTGAAATTTTTTTTTTGAAATTTTTTTTAAATTTTTTTTTTGAAATTTTTTTTTTTGAAAATTTTTTTGAATTTTTTTTTTTATTTTTTATTGAATTTTTTTTTTATTTTTTTTTGAAATTTTTTTAAAATCTTTTTTTATTTTTTTTTTGAAATTTTTTTTTTAAATTTTTTTTTCGAAATTTTTTTTTAAATTTTTTTTTGAAAAATTTTTTTTTTGAAATTTTTTTTTAATTTTTTTTTTGAAAATTTTTTTTGAATTTTTTTTTTTAATTTTTTATTGAAATTTTTTTTTTTTTTTTTGAAATTTTTTTAAAATTTTTTTTTTTATTTTTTTTTTTGAAATTTTTTTTTAAAATTTTTTTTTAAATTTTTTTTTGAAAAATTTTTTTTTGAAATTTTTTTTTAAATTTTTTTTTGAATTTTTTTTAAAATTTTTTTTATGGAAATTTTTTTTTTGAAATTTTTTTTTTCGAAAACTTTTTTGAAATTTTTTTTGAAATTTTTTTTTTTGAAAATTTTTTTTTTGAAATTTTTTTAAAATTTTTTTTTAATTTTTTTGGGATTTTTTTTTTTCGAAATTTTTTTTAAATTTTTTTTTTTTGAAATTTTTTTGAAATTTTTTTTTATTTTTTTTTTGAATTTTTTTTTTTATTTTTTTTGAAATTTTTTTTTCGAAATTTTTTTTTTGAAATTTTTTTTTTTGAAATTTTTTTTAAATTTTTTTTTTTGAAATTTTTTTGAAATTTTTTTTATTTTTTTTTTTGAATTTTTTTTTTTTTTTTTTGAAATTTTTTTTTTGAAATTTTTTTTAAATTTTTTTTTATTTTTTTTTGAAATTTTTTTTTAAAATTTTTTTTTCGAAATTTTTTTTTAAATTTTTTTTTGAAAAATTTTTTTTTTGAAATTTTTTTTAAATTTTTTTTTTGGAAATTTTTTTTTTGAAATTTTTTTATTTGAAAATTTTTTTTTTTATTTTTTTTTTGAAATTTTTTTTTTAAATTTTTTTTTTGATTTTTTTGAAATTTTTTTTAAATTTTTTTTTTGAAATTTTTTTTTCGAAATTTTTTTTTTGAAATTTTTTTTTTGAAAATTTTTTTGAATTTTTTTTAAAATTTTTTATTGAAATTTTTTTTAAATTTTTTTTTTGAAATTTTTTTTTATTTTTTTTTTGAATTTTTTTTTTAATTTTTTTGAAATTTTTTTTTTGAAATTTTTTTTAAATTTTTTTTTGAAATTTTTTTTTTGAAAATTTTTTTTTATTTTTTATTGAAATTTTTTTTTTATTTTTTTTTAAAATTTTTTTAAAATTTTTTTTTTTTATTTTTTTTTTTGAATTTTTTTTTTAAATTTTTTTTTTCGAAATTTTTTTTAATTTTTTTTTTATTTTTTTGAGATTTTTTTTTAAATTTTTTTTTTGAAATTTTTTTAATTTTTTTTTTAAATTTTTTTTTTGAAATTTTTTTTTAAATTTTTTTTTGAAATTTTTTTTTTCGAAATTTTTTTTAAATTTTTTTTTTGAAAATTTTTTTTTTTTATTTTTTTTTTGAATTTTTTTTTTAAATTTTTTTATGAAACTTTTTTTTTTTAATTTTTTTTTCGAAATTATTTTTTTAATTTTTTTAAATTTTTTTGAAATTTTTTTTAATTTTTTTTAAAATTTTTTTTAAATTTTTTTTTGGAAATTTTTTTTTTTTAAATTTTTATTTGAAATTTTTTTTAAATTTTTTTTAAATTTTTTTTTTGGAATTTTTTTTTTGAAATTTTTTTTATTTATTTTTTTTTTTTTTGAAATTTTTTTAAAATTTTTTTTTGATTTTTTTGAAATTTTTTTTAAATTTTTTTTTTGAAATTTTTTTTTTGAAATTTTTTTTAAATTTTTTTTTTGAAATTTTTTTTTTGAAAATTTTTTTGTTTTTTTTTTTTTTATTTTTTATTGAATTTTTTTTTATTTTTTTTTTAAATTTTTTTAAAATCTTTTTTTATTTTTTTTTTGAAATTTTTTTTTTAAATTTTTTTTTCGAAATTTTTTTTTAAATTTTTTTTTGAAAAATTTTTTTTTT
>OX101819.2:32933540-32978540 GCA_944452925.2 Chrysolina oricalcia
TTTTTTGAAATTTTTTTCAATTTTTTTTTTTTTTTGAAATTTTTTTAAATTTTTTTTTTGAAATTTTTTTTAAATTTTTTTTTTGAAATTTTTTTTTTGAAATTTTTTTTAAATTTTTTTTTTGAAATTTTTTTTTTTGAAAATTTTTTTGAATTTTTTTTTTTATTTTTTATTGAATTTTTTTTTTATTTTTTTTTGAAATTTTTTTAAAATCTTTTTTTATTTTTTTTTTGAAATTTTTTTTTTAAATTTTTTTTTCGAAATTTTTTTTTAAATTTTTTTTTGAAAAATTTTTTTTTTGAAATTTTTTTTTAATTTTTTTTTTGAAAATTTTTTTTGAATTTTTTTTTTTAATTTTTTATTGAAATTTTTTTTTTTTTTTTTGAAATTTTTTTAAAATTTTTTTTTTTATTTTTTTTTTTGAAATTTTTTTTTAAAATTTTTTTTTAAATTTTTTTTTGAAAAATTTTTTTTTGAAATTTTTTTTTAAATTTTTTTTTGAATTTTTTTTAAAATTTTTTTTATGGAAATTTTTTTTTTGAAATTTTTTTTTTCGAAAACTTTTTTGAAATTTTTTTTGAAATTTTTTTTTTTGAAAATTTTTTTTTTGAAATTTTTTTAAAATTTTTTTTTAATTTTTTTGGGATTTTTTTTTTTCGAAATTTTTTTTAAATTTTTTTTTTTTGAAATTTTTTTGAAATTTTTTTTTATTTTTTTTTTGAATTTTTTTTTTTATTTTTTTTGAAATTTTTTTTTCGAAATTTTTTTTTTGAAATTTTTTTTTTTGAAATTTTTTTTAAATTTTTTTTTTTGAAATTTTTTTGAAATTTTTTTTATTTTTTTTTTTGAATTTTTTTTTTTTTTTTTTGAAATTTTTTTTAAATTTTTTTTTTGAAATTTTTTTTTTGAAATTTTTTTTTTTGAAAATTTTTTTTTTATTTTTTTTTTTGAAATTTTTTTTTTTAATTTTTTTTTCGAAATTTTTTTTTTGATTTTTTTGAAATTTTTTTAAAATTTTTTTTTTGAAATTTTTTTTTCGAAATTTTTTTTTTGAAATTTTTTTTTTTGAAAATTTTTTCGGAATTTTTTTTAAAATTTTTTATTGAAATTTTTTTTTTTTTTTTTTTGAAATTTTTTTAAAATTTTTTTTTTATTTTTTTTTTTGAATTTTTTTTTTTAAATTTTTTTTTCGAAATTTTTTTTTAAATTTTTTTTTGAAAAATTTTTTTTTTGAAATTTTTTTTAAATTTTTTTTTGAATTTTTTTTTAAATTTTTTTTATGGAAATTTTTTTTTTCGAAAACTTTTTTGAAATTTTTTTTGAAATTTTTTTTGAAATTTTTTTTTTTGAAATTTTTTTTTTTGAAATTTTTTTTAAATTTTTTTTTTATTTTTTTGAGATTTTTTTTTTCGAAATTTTTTTAAAATTTTTTTTTTGAAATTTTTTTGAAATTTTTTTTTATTTTTTTTTTGAATTTTTTTTAAAAATTTTTTTGAAATTTTTTTTTTGAAATTTTTTTTAAATTTTTTTTTTGAAATTTTTTTGAAATTTTTTTAAAATTTTTTTTTATTTTTTTTTTGAATTTTTTTTAAATTTTTTTGAAATTTTTTTTTTGAAATTTTTTTGAATTTTTTTTAAAATTTTTTTTTGAATTTTTTTTTTAATTTTTTTGAAATTTTTTTTTTGAAATTTTTTTTAAATTTTTTTTTTGAAATTTTTTTGAAATTTTTTTTTATTTTTTTTTTTGAATTTTTTTTTAAAATTTTTTTGAAATTTTTTTTTTGAAATTTTTTTTAAATTTTTTTTTTGAAATTTTTTTTATTTTTTTTTTTATTTTTTTGAGATTTTTTTTTAAATTTTTTTTTTTGAAATTTTTTTAAATTTTTTTTAAATTTTTTTTTTGAAATTTTTTTTTAAATTTTTTTTTGAAATTTTTTTTTTCGAAATTTTTTTTAAATTTTTTTTTTGAAAATTTTTTTTTTATTTTTTTTTGAATTTTTTTTTTAAATTTTTTTATGAAACTTTTTTTTTTAAATTTTTTTTTCGAAATTATTTTTTTAATTTTTTTAAATTTTTTTGAAATTTTTTTAAATTTTTTTAAAAATTTTTTTTAAATTTTTTTTTGGAAATTTTTTTTTTTGAAATTTTTTTTTGAAATTTTTTTTTAATTTTTTTTAAATTTTTTTTTTGGAAATTTTTTTTTTGAAATTTTTTTTATTTTTTTTTTATTTTTTTGAGATTTTTTTTTTAATTTTTTTTTTAAATTTTTTTAAATTTTTTTTAAAATTTTTTTTTTGAAATTTTTTTTTAAATTTTTTTTTGAAATTTTTTTTTTTTAAATTTTTTTTTTTAAATTTTTTTTTTTAATTTTTTTTTTTCGAAATTTTTTTTTAATTTTTTTTTTTGAAAATTTTTTTTTTCGAAAACTTTTTTGAAATTTTTTTTTTTGAAATTTTTTTTTTAAATTTTTTTTTAAATTTTTTTTAAATTTTTTTTTTGGAAATTTTTTTTTTTGAAATTTTTTTAAATTTTTTTTTATTTTTTTGAGATTTTTTTTTAAATTTTTTTTTTGGAAATTTTTTTTTTTGAAATTTTTTTAAATTTTTTTTTTATTTTTTTGAGATTTTTTTTTAAATTTTTTTTTTCGAAATTTTTTTTAAATTTTTTTCTTGAAATTTTTTTTTGAAATTTTTTTAAAATTTTTTTTTCAAATTTTTTTTTTGGAAATTTTTTTTTTGAATTTTTTTTTAATTTTTTTTTTATTTTTTTGAGATTTTTTTTTTGAAATTTTTTTAAAATTTTTTTTAAATTTTTTTTTTGGAAATTTTTTTTTTGAAATTTTTTTTAATTTTTTTTTTATTTTTTTGAGATTTTTTTTTTTGAAATTTTTTTAAATTTTTTTTTGAATTTTTTTTTTGAAATTTTTTTTAAAATTTTTTTTTGAAATTTTTTTTTTTGAAATTTTTTTTTTTTATTTTTTTTTAAAATTTTTTTTTTCGAAATTTTTTTTAAATTTTTTTTTTGAAATTTTTTTTTTTGAAAATTTTTTTGAATTTTTTTTTTATTTTTTATTGAAATTTTTTTTTTTTTTTTTGAAATTTTTTTAAAATTTTTTTTTTGAAATTTTTTTTTCGAAATTTTTTTTTTGAAATTTTTTTTTTTGAAAATTTTTTTGATTTTTTTTTTAATTTTTTATTGAAATTTTTTTTTTTTTTTTTTTTGAAATTTTTTTAAAATTTTTTTTTTTATTTTTTTTTTTTTTATTTTTTTTTAATTTTTTTTTTCGAAATTTTTTTTAAAATTTTTTTTTGAAAAATTTTTTTTTTGAAATTTTTTTAAAATTTTTTTAAAATTTTTTTTTGGAAATTTTTTTTAATTTTTTTTTTATTTTTTTGAGATTTTTTTTTAAATTTTTTTTTTTGAAATTTTTTTAAATTTTTTTTTAAATTTTTTTTTTTAAATTTTTTTTAAAATTTTTTTTTGAAATTTTTTTTTTCGAAATTTTTTTTAAATTTTTTTTCTGAAATTTTTTTTTTTTTTTTTTTTTTGAATTTTTTTTTTTAATTTTTTTATGAAACTTTTTTTTTTTAATTTTTTTTTCGAAATTATTTTTTTAATTTTTTTAAATTTTTTTGAAATTTTTTTTAATTTTTTTTAAAATTTTTTTTAATTTTTTTCTGGAAATCTTTTTTTTTGAAATTTTTATTTGAAATTTTTTTTAAATTTTTTTTTAAATTTTTTTTTTGGAAATTTTTTTTTTGAAATTTTTTTTAATTTTTTTTAATTTTTTTGAGATTTTTTTTTTTAAATTTTTTTTTTGAAATTTTTTTAAATTTTTTTTTTGATTTTTTTGAAATTTTTTTTAAATTTTTTTTTTGAAATTTTTTTTTTGAAATTTTTTTTAAATTTTTTTTTTGAAATTTTTTTTTTTGAAATTTTTTTTGAATTTTTTTTTTATTTTTTATTGAAATTTTTTTTTTATTTTTTTTTGAAATTTTTTTAAAATTTTTTTTTATTTTTTTTTTTGAAATTTTTTTTTTAAATTTTTTTTTCGAAATTTTTTTTAAAATTTTTTTTTGAAAAATTTTTTTTTTGAAATTTTTTTTTAATTTTTTTTTTGGAAATTTTTTTTTTGAAATTTTTTTATTTGAAAATTTTTTTTTTATTTTTTTTTTGAAATTTTTTTTTGAAATTTTTTTTTCGAAATTTTTTTTTTGATTTTTTTGAAATTTTTTTTAAATTTTTTTTTTGAAATTTTTTTTTCGAAATTTTTTTTTTGAAATTTTTTTTTTTGAAAATTTTTTTGAATTTTTTTTTAATTTTTTATTGAAATTTTTTTTTTTTTTTTTTGAAATTTTTTTAAAATTTTTTTTTTATTTTTTTTTTTGAAATTTTTTTTTTAAATTTTTTTTTTGATTATTTTGAAATTTTTTTTAAATTTTTTTTTTGAAATTTTTTTTTCGAAATTTTTTTTTTGAAATTTTTTTTTTTGAAAATTTTTTTGAATTTTTTTTTAAATTTTTTATTGAAATTTTTTTTAAATTTTTTTTTTGAAATTTTTTTGAAATTTTTTTTTATTTTTTTTTTGAATTTTTTTTTTAATTTTTTTGAAATTTTTTTTTTGAAATTTTTTTTAAATTTTTTTTTTGAAATTTTTTTTTTGAAATTTTTTTTTATTTTTTATTGAAATTTTTTTTTTTTTTTTTTTTTGAAATTTTTTTAAATTTTTTTTTTTTTTATTTTTTTTTTTGAAATTTTTTTTTTAATTTTTTTTTCGAATTTTTTTTTAATTTTTTTTTATTTTTTTGAGATTTTTTTTTAAATTTTTTTTTTTGAAATTTTTTTAATTTTTTTTTTTAATTTTTTTTTTGAAAATTTTTTTTTATTTTTTATTGAATTTTTTTTTTTTTATTTTTTTTTGAAATTTTTTTAAAATTTTTTTTTTTTTTTTTTTGAAATTTTTTTTTTAATTTTTTTTTCGAAATTTTTTTTAATTTTTTTTTTATTTTTTTGAGATTTTTTTTTAAATTTTTTTTTTTGAAATTTTTTTAATTTTTTTTTGAAATTTTTTTTTAAATTTTTTTTTGAAATTTTTTTTTTCGAAATTTTTTTTAAATTTTTTTTTTGAAAATTTTTTTTTTTTATTTTTTTTTTGAATTTTTTTTTTAATTTTTTTATGAAACTTTTTTTTTTAATTTTTTTTTCGAAATTATTTTTTTAATTTTTTTAAATTTTTTTGAAATTTTTTTTAATTTTTTTTTAAATTTTTTTAAAATTTTCTTTTGGAAATTTTTTTTTTTTAAATTTTTATTTGAGATTTTTTTTTAAATTTTTTTTTTTGAAATTTTTTTAAATTTTTTTTTTTTAATTTTTTTTTGAAATTTTTTTTTTCGAAATTTTTTTTAAATTTTTTTTTTGAAATTTTTTTTTTTTTTTTTGAATTTTTTTTTTAATTTTTTTATGAAACTTTTTTTTTTTAATTTTTTTTTCGAAATTATTTTTTAAATTTTTTTAAATTTTTTTGAAATTTTTTTTAATTTTTTTTTAAATTTTTTTAAATTTTTTTCTGGAAATCTTTTTTTTTGAAATTTTTATTTGAAATTTTTTTAAAATTTTTTTTAAATTTTTTTTTTGGAAATTTTTTTTTTGAAATTTTTTTTAATTTTTTTAAAATTTTTTTGAGATTTTTTTTTTAAATTTTTTTTTTGAAATTTTTTTTTTGAAATTTTTTTTAAATTTTTTTTTTGAAATTTTTTTTTTTGAAATTTTTTTTGAATTTTTTTTTTATTTTTTATTGAAATTTTTTTTTTTATTTTTTTTTGAAATTTTTTTAAAATTTTTTTTTATTTTTTTTTTTGAAATTTTTTTTTTTAATTTTTTTTTCGAAATTTTTTGAAAAATTTTTTTTTTGAAATTTTTTTTTAATTTTTTTTTTGGAAATTTTTTTTTTGAAATTTTTTTATTGAAAATTTTTTTTTTATTTTTTTTTTGAAATTTTTTTTTTTAATTTTTTTTTCGAAATTTTTTTTTTGATTTTTTTGAAATTTTTTTTAAATTTTTTTTTTGAAATTTTTTTTTCGAAATTTTTTTTTTGAAATTTTTTTTTTTGAAAATTTTTTTGAATTTTTTTTTAAATTTTTTATTGAAATTTTTTTTTTTTTTTTTTTGAAATTTTTTTAAAATTTTTTTTTTATTTTTTTTTTGAAATTTTTTTTTTTAATTTTTTTTTTGATTTTTTTGAAATTTTTTTTAAATTTTTTTTTTGAAATTTTTTTTTCGAAATTTTTTTTTTGAAATTTTTTTTTTTGAAAATTTTTTTGAATTTTTTTTTAAATTTTTTATTGAAATTTTTTTTAAATTTTTTTTTTGAAATTTTTTTGAAATTTTTTTTTATTTTTTTTTTGAATTTTTTTTTTTAATTTTTTTGAAATTTTTTTTTTGAAATTTTTTTTAAATTTTTTTTTTGAATTTTTTTTTTTGAAATTTTTTTTTATTTTTTATTGAAATTTTTTTTTTTATTTTTTTTTGAAATTTTTTTAAAATTTTTTTTTTTATTTTTTTTTTTGAAATTTTTTTTTTAATTTTTTTTTCGAAATTTTTTTTAATTTTTTTTTATTTTTTTGAGATTTTTTTTTTAATTTTTTTTTTTGAAATTTTTTTAATTTTTTTTTTAAATTTTTTTTTTGAAAATTTTTTTTCATTTTTTATTGAATTTTTTTTTTTTTATTTTTTTTTGAAATTTTTTTAAAATTTTTTTTTTTTATTTTTTTTTTGAAATTTTTTTTTAAATTTTTTTTTCGAAATTTTTTTTAATTTTTTTTTTATTTTTTTGAGATTTTTTTTAAATTTTTTTTTTTGAAATTTTTTTAATTTTTTTTTGAAATTTTTTTTTAAATTTTTTTTTGAAATTTTTTTTTTTCGAAATTTTTTTTAAATTTTTTTTTTTGAAATTTTTTTAATTTTTTTTTGAAATTTTTTTTTAAATTTTTTTTTGAAATTTTTTTTTCGAAATTATTTTTTTAATTTTTTTAAATTTTTTTGAAATTTTTTTTAATTTTTTTTTAAATTTTTTTTAAATTTTTTTTTGGAAATTTTTTTTTTTTAAATTTTTATTTGAAATTTTTTTTTAATTTTTTTTAAATTTTTTTTTTTGGAATTTTTTTTTGAAATTTTTTTCAATTTTTTTTTTTTTTTTGAAATTTTTTTAAATTTTTTTTTTGATTTTTTTGAAATTTTTTTTAAATTTTTTTTTTGAAATTTTTTTTTTGAAATTTTTTTTAAATTTTTTTTTGAAATTTTTTTTTTTGAAAATTTTTTTGAATTTTTTTTTTATTTTTTATTGAATTTTTTTTTTATTTTTTTTTGAAATTTTTTTAAAATCTTTTTTTATTTTTTTTTTGAAATTTTTTTTTTAAATTTTTTTTTCGAAATTTTTTTTTAAATTTTTTTTTGAAAAATTTTTTTTTTGAAATTTTTTTTTAATTTTTTTTTTGAAAATTTTTTTTGAATTTTTTTTTTAATTTTTTATTGAAATTTTTTTTTTTTTTTTTTGAAATTTTTTTAAAATTTTTTTTTTATTTTTTTTTTTGAAATTTTTTTTTAAAATTTTTTTTTCGAAATTTTTTTTTAAATTTTTTTTTGAAAAATTTTTTTTTGAAATTTTTTTTTAAATTTTTTTTTGAATTTTTTTTAAAATTTTTTTTATGGAAATTTTTTTTTTGAAATTTTTTTTTTCGAAAACTTTTTTGAAATTTTTTTTGAAATTTTTTTTAAATTTTTTTTTATTTTTTTGGGATTTTTTTTTTCGAAATTTTTTTTAAATTTTTTTTTTTTGAAATTTTTTTGAAATTTTTTTTTATTTTTTTTTTGAATTTTTTTTTTTATTTTTTTTGAAATTTTTTTTTCGAAATTTTTTATTGAATTTTTTTTTTTGAAATTTTTTTTAAATTTTTTTTTTTGAAATTTTTTTGAAATTTTTTTTATTT
This sequence comes from Chrysolina oricalcia, assembly GCA_944452925.2. Taxonomy (NCBI): domain Eukaryota; kingdom Metazoa; phylum Arthropoda; class Insecta; order Coleoptera; family Chrysomelidae; genus Chrysolina; species Chrysolina oricalcia. The sequence goes on from OX101819.2 coordinate 32,941,526, forward strand.
TTTTTTTGAATTTTTTTTTTTTTTTTTTTGAAATTTTTTTTTTGAAATTTTTTTTAAATTTTTTTTTTGAAATTTTTTTTTTGAAATTTTTTTTTTTGAAAATTTTTTTTTTATTTTTTTTTTGAAATTTTTTTTTTTAATTTTTTTTTCGAAATTTTTTTTTGATTTTTTTGAAATTTTTTTTAAATTTTTTTTTTGAAATTTTTTTTTCGAAATTTTTTTTTTGAAATTTTTTTTTTTGAAAATTTTTTTGAATTTTTTTTTTAATTTTTTATTGAAATTTTTTTTAAATTTTTTTTTTGAAATTTTTTTGAAATTTTTTTTTATTTTTTTTTTGAATTTTTTTTTTATTTTTTTTGAAATTTTTTTTTTGAAATTTTTTTTAAATTTTTTTTTTGAAATTTTTTTTTTGAAAATTTTTTTTTATTTTTTATTGAAATTTTTTTTTAATTTTTTTTTGAAATTTTTTTAAATTTTTTTTTTTATTTTTTTTTTTGAAATTTTTTTTAAATTTTTTTTTCGAAATTTTTTTTAATTTTTTTTTTATTTTTTTGAGATTTTTTTTTAAATTTTTTTTTTTGAAATTTTTTAAATTTTTTTTAAAATTTTTTTTTCGAAATTTTTTTTTTGATTTTTTTGAAATTTTTTTTAAATTTTTTTTTTGAAATTTTTTTTTCGAAATTTTTTTTTTGAAATTTTTTTTTTGAAAATTTTTTTGAATTTTTTTAAAAATTTTTTATTGAAATTTTTTTTAAATTTTTTTTTTTGAAATTTTTTTGAAATTTTTTTTTATTTTTTTTTTGAATTTTTTTTTTAATTTTTTTGAAATTTTTTTTTTGAAATTTTTTTTTTGAAAATTTTTTTTTATTTTTTATTGAAATTTTTTTTTTATTTTTTTTTGAAATTTTTTTAAAATTTTTTTTTTTTATTTTTTTTTTTGATTTTTTTTTTTAAATTTTTTTTTCGAAATTTTTTTTAATTTTTTTTTTATTTTTTTGAGATTTTTTTTTAAATTTTTTTTTGAAATTTTTTTTTCCAAATTTTTTTTTAAATTTTTTTTTTGAAAATTTTTTTTTTTTATTTTTTTTTTGAATTTTTTTTTAAAATTTTTTTATGAAACTTTTTTTTTTAATTTTTTTTTCGAAATTATTTTTTTAATTTTTTTAAATTTTTTTGAAATTTTTTTTAATTTTTTTTTAAATTTTTTTTAAATTTTCTTTTGGAAATTTTTTTTTTTTAAATTTTTATTTGAGATTTTATTTTAAATTTTTTTTTTTGAAATTTTTTTAAATTTTTTTTTTTATTTTTTTTTTTAAATTTTTTTTTAAATTTTTTTTTGAAATTTTTTTTTTCGAAATTTTTTTTAAATTTTTTTTTTGAAATTTTTTTTTTTTTTTTTTGAATTTTTTTTTTTAATTTTTTTATGAAACTTTTTTTTTTTAATTTTTTTTTCGAAATTATTTTTTTAATTTTTTTAAATTTTTTTGAAATTTTTTTAAATTTTTTTTTAAATTTTTTTTAATTTTTTTCTGGAAATCTTTTTTTTTGAAATTTTTATTTGAAATTTTTTTTAAATTTTTTTTAAATTTTTTTTAAATTTTTTTTTTGGAAATTTTTTTTTTGAAATTTTTTTAAATTTTTTTTTAATTTTTTTGAGATTTTTTTTTTTAAATTTTTTTTTTGAAATTTTTTTAAATTTTTTTTTTGATTTTTTTGAAATTTTTTTTAAATTTTTTTTTTGAAATTTTTTTTTTGAAATTTTTTTTAAATTTTTTTTTTGAAATTTTTTTTTTTGAAATTTTTTTTGAATTTTTTTTTTATTTTTTATTGAAATTTTTTTTTTTATTTTTTTTTGAAATTTTTTTAAAATTTTTTTTTATTTTTTTTTTTGAAATTTTTTTTTTTAATTTTTTTTTCGAAATTTTTTGAAAAATTTTTTTTTTGAAATTTTTTTTTAATTTTTTTTTTGGAAATTTTTTTTTTGAAATTTTTTTATTTGAAAATTTTTTTTTTATTTTTTTTTTGAAATTTTTTTTTAAATTTTTTTTTCGAAATTTTTTTTTTGATTTTTTTGAAATTTTTTTTAAATTTTTTTTTTGAAATTTTTTTTTCGAAATTTTTTTTTTGAAATTTTTTTTTTTGAAAATTTTTTTGAATTTTTTTTTTAATTTTTTATTGAAATTTTTTTTTTTTTTTTTTTTGAAATTTTTTTAAAATTTTTTTTTTATTTTTTTTTTTGAAATTTTTTTTTTAATTTTTTTTTTGATTTTTTTGAAATTTTTTTTTTTGAAAATTTTTTTGAATTTTTTTTTTTATTTTTTATTGAATTTTTTTTTTATTTTTTTTTGAAATTTTTTTAAAATCTTTTTTTATTTTTTTTTTGAAATTTTTTTTTTAAATTTTTTTTTCGAAATTTTTTTTTAAATTTTTTTTTGAAAAATTTTTTTTTTGAAATTTTTTTTTAATTTTTTTTTTGAAAATTTTTTTTGAATTTTTTTTTTTAATTTTTTATTGAAATTTTTTTTTTTTTTTTTGAAATTTTTTTAAAATTTTTTTTTTTATTTTTTTTTTTGAAATTTTTTTTTAAAATTTTTTTTTAAATTTTTTTTTGAAAAATTTTTTTTTGAAATTTTTTTTTAAATTTTTTTTTGAATTTTTTTTAAAATTTTTTTTATGGAAATTTTTTTTTTGAAATTTTTTTTTTCGAAAACTTTTTTGAAATTTTTTTTGAAATTTTTTTTTTTGAAAATTTTTTTTTTGAAATTTTTTTAAAATTTTTTTTTAATTTTTTTGGGATTTTTTTTTTTCGAAATTTTTTTTAAATTTTTTTTTTTTGAAATTTTTTTGAAATTTTTTTTTATTTTTTTTTTGAATTTTTTTTTTTATTTTTTTTGAAATTTTTTTTTCGAAATTTTTTTTTTGAAATTTTTTTTTTTGAAATTTTTTTTAAATTTTTTTTTTTGAAATTTTTTTGAAATTTTTTTTATTTTTTTTTTTGAATTTTTTTTTTTTTTTTTTGAAATTTTTTTTTTGAAATTTTTTTTAAATTTTTTTTTTGAAATTTTTTTTTTGAAATTTTTTTTTTTGAAAATTTTTTTTTTATTTTTTTTTTTGAAATTTTTTTTTTTAATTTTTTTTTCGAAATTTTTTTTTTGATTTTTTTGAAATTTTTTTAAAATTTTTTTTTTGAAATTTTTTTTTCGAAATTTTTTTTTTGAAATTTTTTTTTTTGAAAATTTTTTCGGAATTTTTTTTAAAATTTTTTATTGAAATTTTTTTTTTTTTTTTTTTGAAATTTTTTTAAAATTTTTTTTTTATTTTTTTTTTTGAATTTTTTTTTTAAAATTTTTTTTTCGAAATTTTTTTTTAAATTTTTTTTTGAAAAATTTTTTTTTTGAAATTTTTTTTAAATTTTTTTTTGAATTTTTTTTTAAATTTTTTTTATGGAAATTTTTTTTTTCGAAAACTTTTTTGAAATTTTTTTTGAAATTTTTTTTGAAATTTTTTTTTTTGAAATTTTTTTTTTTGAAATTTTTTTTAAATTTTTTTTTTATTTTTTTGAGATTTTTTTTTCGAAATTTTTTTAAAATTTTTTTTTTGAAATTTTTTTGAAATTTTTTTTTATTTTTTTTTTGAATTTTTTTTAAAAATTTTTTTGAAATTTTTTTTTTGAAATTTTTTTTAAATTTTTTTTTTGAAATTTTTTTGAAATTTTTTTAAAATTTTTTTTTATTTTTTTTTTGAATTTTTTTTAAATTTTTTTGAAATTTTTTTTTTGAAATTTTTTTGAATTTTTTTTAAAATTTTTTTTTGAATTTTTTTTTTAATTTTTTTGAAATTTTTTTTTTGAAATTTTTTTTAAATTTTTTTTTTGAAATTTTTTTGAAATTTTTTTTTATTTTTTTTTTTGAATTTTTTTTTAAAATTTTTTTGAAATTTTTTTTTTGAAATTTTTTTTAAATTTTTTTTTTGAAATTTTTTTTATTTTTTTTTTTATTTTTTTGAGATTTTTTTTTAAATTTTTTTTTTTGAAATTTTTTTAAATTTTTTTTAAATTTTTTTTTTGAAATTTTTTTTTAAATTTTTTTTTGAAATTTTTTTTTTCGAAATTTTTTTTAAATTTTTTTTTTGAAAATTTTTTTTTTATTTTTTTTTGAATTTTTTTTTTAAATTTTTTTATGAAACTTTTTTTTTTAAATTTTTTTTTCGAAATTATTTTTTTAATTTTTTTAAATTTTTTTGAAATTTTTTTAAATTTTTTTAAAAATTTTTTTTAAATTTTTTTTTGGAAATTTTTTTTTTTGAAATTTTTTTTTGAAATTTTTTTTTAATTTTTTTTAAATTTTTTTTTTGGAAATTTTTTTTTTGAAATTTTTTTTATTATTTTTTTATTTTTTTGAGATTTTTTTTTTAATTTTTTTTTTAAATTTTTTTAAATTTTTTTTAAAATTTTTTTTTTGAAATTTTTTTTTAAATTTTTTTTTGAAATTTTTTTTTTTTTAATTTTTTTTTTTAAATTTTTTTTTTTAATTTTTTTTTTTCGAAATTTTTTTTTAATTTTTTTTTTTGAAAATTTTTTTTTTCGAAAACTTTTTTGAAATTTTTTTTTTTGAAATTTTTTTTTTAAATTTTTTTTTAAATTTTTTTTAAATTTTTTTTTTGGAAATTTTTTTTTTTGAAATTTTTTTAAATTTTTTTTTATTTTTTTGAGATTTTTTTTTAAATTTTTTTTTTGGAAATTTTTTTTTTTGAAATTTTTTTAAATTTTTTTTTTATTTTTTTGAGATTTTTTTTTAAATTTTTTTTTTCGAAATTTTTTTTAAATTTTTTTCTTGAAATTTTTTTTTGAAATTTTTTTAAAATTTTTTTTTCAAATTTTTTTTTTGGAAATTTTTTTTTTGAATTTTTTTTTAATTTTTTTTTTATTTTTTTGAGATTTTTTTTTTGAAATTTTTTTAAAATTTTTTTTAAATTTTTTTTTTGGAAATTTTTTTTTTGAAATTTTTTTTAATTTTTTTTTTATTTTTTTGAGATTTTTTTTTTTGAAATTTTTTTAAATTTTTTTTTGAATTTTTTTTTTGAAATTTTTTTTAAAATTTTTTTTTGAAATTTTTTTTTTTGAAATTTTTTTTTTTTATTTTTTTTTAAAATTTTTTTTTTCGAAATTTTTTTTAAATTTTTTTTTTGAAATTTTTTTTTTTGAAAATTTTTTTGAATTTTTTTTTTATTTTTTATTGAAATTTTTTTTTTTTTTTTTGAAATTTTTTTAAAATTTTTTTTTTGAAATTTTTTTTTCGAAATTTTTTTTTTGAAATTTTTTTTTTTGAAAATTTTTTTGATTTTTTTTTTAATTTTTTATTGAAATTTTTTTTTTTTTTTTTTTTGAAATTTTTTTAAAATTTTTTTTTTTATTTTTTTTTTTTTTATTTTTTTTTAATTTTTTTTTTCGAAATTTTTTTTAAAATTTTTTTTTGAAAAATTTTTTTTTTGAAATTTTTTTAAAATTTTTTTAAAATTTTTTTTTGGAAATTTTTTTTAATTTTTTTTTTATTTTTTTGAGATTTTTTTTTAAATTTTTTTTTTTGAAATTTTTTTAAATTTTTTTTTAAATTTTTTTTTTTAAATTTTTTTTAAAATTTTTTTTTGAAATTTTTTTTTTCGAAATTTTTTTTAAATTTTTTTTCTGAAATTTTTTTTTTTTTTTTTTTTTTGAATTTTTTTTTTTAATTTTTTTATGAAACTTTTTTTTTTTAATTTTTTTTTCGAAATTATTTTTTTAATTTTTTTAAATTTTTTTGAAATTTTTTTTAATTTTTTTTAAAATTTTTTTTAATTTTTTTCTGGAAATCTTTTTTTTTGAAATTTTTATTTGAAATTTTTTTTAAATTTTTTTTTAAATTTTTTTTTTGGAAATTTTTTTTTTGAAATTTTTTTTAATTTTTTTTAATTTTTTTGAGATTTTTTTTTTTAAATTTTTTTTTTGAAATTTTTTTAAATTTTTTTTTTGATTTTTTTGAAATTTTTTTTAAATTTTTTTTTTGAAATTTTTTTTTTGAAATTTTTTTTAAATTTTTTTTTTGAAATTTTTTTTTTTGAAATTTTTTTTGAATTTTTTTTTTATTTTTTATTGAAATTTTTTTTTTATTTTTTTTTGAAATTTTTTTAAAATTTTTTTTTATTTTTTTTTTTGAAATTTTTTTTTTTAATTTTTTTTTCGAAATTTTTTTTAAAATTTTTTTTTGAAAAATTTTTTTTTTGAAATTTTTTTTTAATTTTTTTTTTGGAAATTTTTTTTTTGAAATTTTTTTATTTGAAAATTTTTTTTTTATTTTTTTTTTGAAATTTTTTTTTGAAATTTTTTTTTCGAAATTTTTTTTTTGATTTTTTTGAAATTTTTTTTAAATTTTTTTTTTGAAATTTTTTTTTCGAAATTTTTTTTTTGAAATTTTTTTTTTTGAAAATTTTTTTGAATTTTTTTTAAATTTTTTATTGAAATTTTTTTTTTTTTTTTTTGAAATTTTTTTAAAATTTTTTTTTTATTTTTTTTTTTGAAATTTTTTTTTTAAATTTTTTTTTTGATTTTTTTGAAATTTTTTTTAAATTTTTTTTTTGAAATTTTTTTTTCGAAATTTTTTTTTTGAAATTTTTTTTTTTGAAAATTTTTTTGAATTTTTTTTTAAATTTTTTATTGAAATTTTTTTTAAATTTTTTTTTTGAAATTTTTTTGAAATTTTTTTTTATTTTTTTTTTGAATTTTTTTTTTAATTTTTTTGAAATTTTTTTTTTGAAATTTTTTTTAAATTTTTTTTTTGAAATTTTTTTTTTGAAATTTTTTTTTATTTTTTATTGAAATTTTTTTTTTTTTTTTTTTTTGAAATTTTTTTAAAATTTTTTTTTTTTATTTTTTTTTTTGAAATTTTTTTTTTAATTTTTTTTTCGAATTTTTTTTTAATTTTTTTTTATTTTTTTGAGATTTTTTTTTAAATTTTTTTTTTTGAAATTTTTTTAATTTTTTTTTTAATTTTTTTTTTGAAAATTTTTTTTTATTTTTTATTGAATTTTTTTTTTTTTATTTTTTTTTGAAATTTTTTTAAAATTTTTTTTTTTTTTTTTTTGAAATTTTTTTTTTAATTTTTTTTTCGAAATTTTTTTTAATTTTTTTTTTATTTTTTTGAGATTTTTTTTTAAATTTTTTTTTTTGAAATTTTTTTAATTTTTTTTTGAAATTTTTTTTTAAATTTTTTTTTGAAATTTTTTTTTTCGAAATTTTTTTTAAATTTTTTTTTTGAAAATTTTTTTTTTTTATTTTTTTTTTGAATTTTTTTTTTAATTTTTTTATGAAACTTTTTTTTTTAATTTTTTTTTCGAAATTATTTTTTTAATTTTTTTAAATTTTTTTGAAATTTTTTTTAATTTTTTTTTAAATTTTTTTAAAATTTTCTTTTGGAAATTTTTTTTTTTTAAATTTTTATTTGAGATTTTTTTTTAAATTTTTTTTTTTGAAATTTTTTTAAATTTTTTTTTTTTAATTTTTTTTTGAAATTTTTTTTTTCGAAATTTTTTTTAAATTTTTTTTTTGAAATTTTTTTTTTTTTTTTTGAATTTTTTTTTTAATTTTTTTATGAAACTTTTTTTTTTTAATTTTTTTTTCGAAATTATTTTTTAAATTTTTTTAAATTTTTTTGAAATTTTTTTTAATTTTTTTTTAAATTTTTTTAAATTTTTTTCTGGAAATCTTTTTTTTTGAAATTTTTATTTGAAATTTTTTTAAAATTTTTTTTAAATTTTTTTTTTGGAAATTTTTTTTTTGAAATTTTTTTTAATTTTTTTAAAATTTTTTTGAGATTTTTTTTTTAAATTTTTTTTTTGAAATTTTTTTTTTGAAATTTTTTTTAAATTTTTTTTTTGAAATTTTTTTTTTTGAAATTTTTTTTGAATTTTTTTTTTATTTTTTATTGAAATTTTTTTTTTTATTTTTTTTTGAAATTTTTTTAAAATTTTTTTTTATTTTTTTTTTTGAAATTTTTTTTTTTAATTTTTTTTTCGAAATTTTTTGAAAAATTTTTTTTTTGAAATTTTTTTTTAATTTTTTTTTTGGAAATTTTTTTTTTGAAATTTTTTTATTGAAAATTTTTTTTTTATTTTTTTTTTGAAATTTTTTTTTTTAATTTTTTTTTCGAAATTTTTTTTTTGATTTTTTTGAAATTTTTTTTAAATTTTTTTTTTGAAATTTTTTTTTCGAAATTTTTTTTTTGAAATTTTTTTTTTTGAAAATTTTTTTGAATTTTTTTTTAAATTTTTTATTGAAATTTTTTTTTTTTTTTTTTTGAAATTTTTTTAAAATTTTTTTTTTATTTTTTTTTTGAAATTTTTTTTTTTAATTTTTTTTTTGATTTTTTTGAAATTTTTTTTAAATTTTTTTTTTGAAATTTTTTTTTCGAAATTTTTTTTTTGAAATTTTTTTTTTTGAAAATTTTTTTGAATTTTTTTTTAAATTTTTTATTGAAATTTTTTTTAAATTTTTTTTTGAATTTTTTTTTTTAATTTTTTTGAAATTTTTTTTTTGAAATTTTTTTTAAATTTTTTTTTTGAAATTTTTTTTTTGAAATTTTTTTTTATTTTTTATTGAAATTTTTTTTTTTATTTTTTTTTGAAATTTTTTTAAAATTTTTTTTTTTATTTTTTTTTTTGAAATTTTTTTTTTAATTTTTTTTTCGAAATTTTTTTTAATTTTTTTTTATTTTTTTGAGATTTTTTTTTTAATTTTTTTTTTTGAAATTTTTTTAATTTTTTTTTTAAATTTTTTTTTTGAAAATTTTTTTTTATTTTTTATTGAATTTTTTTTTTTTATTTTTTTTTGAAATTTTTTTAAAATTTTTTTTTTTTATTTTTTTTTTGAAATTTTTTTTTAAATTTTTTTTTCGAAATTTTTTTTAATTTTTTTTTTATTTTTTTGAGATTTTTTTTAAATTTTTTTTTTTGAAATTTTTTTAATTTTTTTTTGAAATTTTTTTTTAAATTTTTTTTTGAAATTTTTTTTTTTCGAAATTTTTTTTAAATTTTTTTTTTTGAAATTTTTTTAATTTTTTTTTGAAATTTTTTTTTAAATTTTTTTTTGAAATTTTTTTTTCGAAATTATTTTTTTAATTTTTTTAAATTTTTTTGAAATTTTTTTTAATTTTTTTTTAAATTTTTTTTAAATTTTTTTTTGGAAATTTTTTTTTTTTAAATTTTTATTTGAAATTTTTTTTTAATTTTTTTTAAATTTTTTTTTTTGGAATTTTTTTTTGAAATTTTTTTCAATTTTTTTTTTTTTTTTGAAATTTTTTTAAATTTTTTTTTTGATTTTTTTGAAATTTTTTTTAAATTTTTTTTTTGAAATTTTTTTTTTGAAATTTTTTTTAAATTTTTTTTTGAAATTTTTTTTTTTGAAAATTTTTTTGAATTTTTTTTTAATTTTTTATTGAATTTTTTTTTTATTTTTTTTTGAAATTTTTTTAAAATCTTTTTTTATTTTTTTTTTGAAATTTTTTTTTTAAATTTTTTTTTCGAAATTTTTTTTTAAATTTTTTTTTGAAAAATTTTTTTTTTGAAATTTTTTTTTAATTTTTTTTTTGAAAATTTTTTTTGAATTTTTTTTTTAATTTTTTATTGAAATTTTTTTTTTTTTTTTTTGAAATTTTTTTAAAATTTTTTTTTTATTTTTTTTTTTGAAATTTTTTTTTAAAATTTTTTTTTCGAAATTTTTTTTTAAATTTTTTTTTGAAAAATTTTTTTTTGAAATTTTTTTTTAAATTTTTTTTTGAATTTTTTTTAAAATTTTTTTTATGGAAATTTTTTTTTTGAAATTTTTTTTTTCGAAAACTTTTTTGAAATTTTTTTTGAAATTTTTTTTAAATTTTTTTTTATTTTTTTGGGATTTTTTTTTTCGAAATTTTTTTTAAATTTTTTTTTTTTGAAATTTTTTTGAAATTTTTTTTTATTTTTTTTTTGAATTTTTTTTTTTATTTTTTTTGAAATTTTTTTTTCGAAATTTTTTTTTTGAATTTTTTTTTTTGAAATTTTTTTTAAATTTTTTTTTTTGAAATTTTTTTGAAATTTTTTTTATTTTTTTTTTGAATTTTTTTTTTTTTTTTTTTGAAATTTTTTTTTTGAAATTTTTTTTAAATTTTTTTTTTGAAATTTTTTTTTTGAAATTTTTTTTTTTGAAAATTTTTTTTTTATTTTTTTTTTGAAATTTTTTTTTTTAATTTTTTTTTCGAAATTTTTTTTTGATTTTTTTGAAATTTTTTTTAAATTTTTTTTTTGAAATTTTTTTTTCGAAATTTTTTTTTTGAAATTTTTTTTTTTGAAAATTTTTTTGAATTTTTTTTTTAATTTTTTATTGAAATTTTTTTTAAATTTTTTTTTTGAAATTTTTTTGAAATTTTTTTTTATTTTTTTTTTGAATTTTTTTTTTATTTTTTTTGAAATTTTTTTTTTGAAATTTTTTTTAAATTTTTTTTTTGAAATTTTTTTTTTGAAAATTTTTTTTTATTTTTTATTGAAATTTTTTTTTAATTTTTTTTTGAAATTTTTTTAAATTTTTTTTTTTATTTTTTTTTTTGAAATTTTTTTTAAATTTTTTTTTCGAAATTTTTTTTAATTTTTTTTTTATTTTTTTGAGATTTTTTTTTAAATTTTTTTTTTTGAAATTTTTTAAATTTTTTTTAAAATTTTTTTTTCGAAATTTTTTTTTTGATTTTTTTGAAATTTTTTTTAAATTTTTTTTTTGAAATTTTTTTTTCGAAATTTTTTTTTTGAAATTTTTTTTTTGAAAATTTTTTTGAATTTTTTTAAAAATTTTTTATTGAAATTTTTTTTAAATTTTTTTTTTTGAAATTTTTTTGAAATTTTTTTTTATTTTTTTTTTGAATTTTTTTTTTAATTTTTTTGAAATTTTTTTTTTGAAATTTTTTTTTTGAAAATTTTTTTTTATTTTTTATTGAAATTTTTTTTTTATTTTTTTTTGAAATTTTTTTAAAATTTTTTTTTTTTATTTTTTTTTTGATTTTTTTTTTTAAATTTTTTTTTCGAAATTTTTTTTAATTTTTTTTTTATTTTTTTGAGATTTTTTTTTAAATTTTTTTTTGAAATTTTTTTTTCCAAATTTTTTTTTAAATTTTTTTTTTGAAAATTTTTTTTTTTTATTTTTTTTTTGAATTTTTTTTAAAAATTTTTTTATGAAACTTTTTTTTTTAATTTTTTTTTCGAAATTATTTTTTTAATTTTTTTAAATTTTTTTGAAATTTTTTTTAATTTTTTTTTAAATTTTTTTTAAATTTTCTTTTGGAAATTTTTTTTTTTTAAATTTTTATTTGAGATTTTATTTTAAATTTTTTTTTTTGAAATTTTTTTAAATTTTTTTTTAAATTTTTTTTTTTAAATTTTTTTTTAAATTTTTTTTTGAAATTTTTTTTTTCGAAATTTTTTTTAAATTTTTTTTTTGAAATTTTTTTTTTTTTTTTTTGAATTTTTTTTTTTAATTTTTTTATGAAACTTTTTTTTTTTAATTTTTTTTTCGAAATTATTTTTTTAATTTTTTTAAATTTTTTTGAAATTTTTTTAAATTTTTTTTTAAATTTTTTTTAATTTTTTTCTGGAAATCTTTTTTTTTGAAATTTTTATTTGAAATTTTTTTTAAATTTTTTTTAAATTTTTTTTAAATTTTTTTTTTGGAAATTTTTTTTTTGAAATTTTTTTAAATTTTTTTTTAATTTTTTTGAGATTTTTTTTTTTAAATTTTTTTTTTGAAATTTTTTTAAATTTTTTTTTTGATTTTTTTGAAATTTTTTTTAAATTTTTTTTTTGAAATTTTTTTTTTGAAATTTTTTTTAAATTTTTTTTTTGAAATTTTTTTTTTTGAAATTTTTTTTGAATTTTTTTTTTATTTTTTATTGAAATTTTTTTTTTATTTTTTTTTGAAATTTTTTTAAAATTTTTTTTTATTTTTTTTTTTGAAATTTTTTTTTTTAATTTTTTTTTCGAAATTTTTTGAAAAATTTTTTTTTTGAAATTTTTTTTTAATTTTTTTTTTGGAAATTTTTTTTTTGAAATTTTTTTATTTGAAAATTTTTTTTTTATTTTTTTTTTGAAATTTTTTTTTAAATTTTTTTTTCGAAATTTTTTTTTTGATTTTTTTGAAATTTTTTTTAAATTTTTTTTTTGAAATTTTTTTTTCGAAATTTTTTTTTTGAAATTTTTTTTTTTGAAAATTTTTTTGAATTTTTTTTTTAATTTTTTATTGAAATTTTTTTTTTTTTTTTTTTTGAAATTTTTTTAAAATTTTTTTTTTATTTTTTTTTTTGAAATTTTTTTTTTAATTTTTTTTTTGATTTTTTTGAAATTTTTTTTAAATTTTTTTTTTGAAATTTTTTTTTCGAAATTTTTTTTTTGAAATTTTTTTTTTTGAAAATTTTTTTGAATTTTTTTTTAAATTTTTTATTGAAATTTTTTTTAAATTTTTTTTTTTTAATTTTTTTGAAATTTTTTGAATTTTTTATTTAATTTTTTTGAAATTTTTTTTTTGAAATTTTTTTTAAATTTTTTTTTTGAAATTTTTTTTTATTTTTTATTGAAATTTTTTTTTTTATTTTTTTTTGAAATTTTTTTAAAATTTTTTTTTTTTATTTTTTTTTTTGAAATTTTTTTTTTAATTTTTTTTTCGAAATTTTTTTTAATTTTTTTTTTATTTTTTTGAGATTTTTTTTTTAATTTTTTTTTTTGAAATTTTTTTAATTTTTTTTTTTAATTTTTTTTTTGAAAATTTTTTTTTATTTTTTATTGAATTTTTTTTTTTTTTTTTTTTTTGAAATTTTTTTAAAATTTTTTTTTTTTATTTTTTTTTTTGAAATTTTTTTTTTAATTTTTTTTTCGAAATTTTTTTTAATTTTTTTTTTTATTTTTTTGAGATTTTTTTTTAAATTTTTTTTTTTGAAATTTTTTTAATTTTTTTTTGAAATTTTTTTTTAAATTTTTTTTTGAAATTTTTTTTTTCGAAATTTTTTTTAAATTTTTTTTTTGAAAATTTTTTTTTTTTATTTTTTTTTTGAATTTTTTTTTTAATTTTTTTATGAAACTTTTTTTTTTTATTTTTTTTTCGAAATTATTTTTTTAATTTTTTTAAATTTTTTTTAAATTTTTTTTAATTTTTTTTAAAATTTTTTTTAAATTTTTTTTTGGAAATTTTTTTTTTTTTAATTTTTATTTGAAATTTTTTTTTAATTTTTTTTAAATTTTTTTTTTTGGAATTTTTTTTTGAAATTTTTTTCAATTTTTTTTTTTTTTTTTTTGAAATTTTTTTAAATTTTTTTTTTGATTTTTTTGAAATTTTTTTTAAATTTTTTTTTTGAAATTTTTTTTTTGAAATTTTTTTTAAATTTTTTTTTTGAAATTTTTTTTTTTGAAAATTTTTTTGAATTTTTTTTTTATTTTTTATTGAATTTTTTTTTTATTTTTTTTTGAAATTTTTTTAAAATCTTTTTTTATTTTTTTTTTGAAATTTTTTTTTTTAATTTTTTTTTCGAAATTTTTTTTTAAATTTTTTTTTGAAAAATTTTTTTTTTGAAATTTTTTTTTAATCATTTTTTTGAAAATTTTTTTTGAATTTTTTTTTAAATTTTTTATTGAAATTTTTTTTTTTTTTTTTTGAAATTTTTTTAAAATTTTTTTTTTTATTTTTTTTTTGAAATTTTTTTTAAAAATTTTTTTTTCGAAATTTTTTTTAAAATTTTTTTTTGAAAAATTTTTTTTTGAAATTTTTTTTTAAATTTTTTTTTGAATTTTTTTTAAAATTTTTTTTATGGAAATTTTTTTTTTGAAATTTTTTTTTTCGAAAACTTTTTTGAAATTTTTTTTGAAATTTTTTTTTTTGAAAATTTTTTTTTTGAAATTTTTTTTAAATTTTTTTTTTATTTTTTTGGGATTTTTTTTTTCGAAATTTTTTTTAAATTTTTTTTTTTTGAAATTTTTTTGAAATTTTTTTTTATTTTTTTTTTGAATTTTTTTTTTTATTTTTTTTGAAATTTTTTTTTCGAAATTTTTTTTTTGAATTTTTTTTTTTGAAATTTTTTTTAAATTTTTTTTTTTGAAATTTTTTTGAAATTTTTTTTATTTTTTTTTTGAATTTTTTTTTTTTTTTTTTTGAAATTTTTTTTTTGAAATTTTTTTTAAATTTTTTTTTTGAAATTTTTTTTTTGAAATTTTTTTTTTTGAAAATTTTTTTTTTATTTTTTTTTTAAATTTTTTTTTCGAAATTTTTTTTTTGATTTTTTTGAAATTTTTTTTAAATTTTTTTTTTGAAATTTTTTTTTCGAAATTTTTTTTTTGAAATTTTTTTTTTTGAAAATTTTTTTGAATTTTTTTTTAAATTTTTTATTGAAATTTTTTTAAAATTTTTTTTTTTGAAATTTTTTTGAAATTTTTTTTTATTTTTTTTTTGAATTTTTTTTTTATTTTTTTTGAAATTTTTTTTTTGAAATTTTTTTTAAATTTTTTTTTTGAAATTTTTTTTTTGAAAATTTTTTTTTATTTTTTATTGAAATTTTTTTTTAATTTTTTTTTGAAATTTTTTTAAATTTTTTTTTTTTATTTTTTTTTTTGAAATTTTTTTTAAATTTTTTTTTCGAAATTTTTTTTAATTTTTTTTTTATTTTTTTGAGATTTTTTTTTAAATTTTTTTTTTTGAAATTTTTTAAATTTTTTTTAAAATTTTTTTTTCGAAATTTTTTTTTTGATTTTTTTGAAATTTTTTTTAAATTTTTTTTTTGAAATTTTTTTTTCGAAATTTTTTTTTTGAAATTTTTTTTTTGAAAATTTTTTTGAATTTTTTTAAAAATTTTTTATTGAAATTTTTTTTAAATTTTTTTTTTGAAATTTTTTTGAAATTTTTTTTTATTTTTTTTTGAATTTTTTTTTTAATTTTTTTGAAATTTTTTTTTTGAAATTTTTTTTTGAAAATTTTTTTTTATTTTTTATTGAAATTTTTTTTTTATTTTTTTTTGAAATTTTTTTAAAAATTTTTTTTTTTATTTTTTTTTTTGAATTTTTTTTTTAAATTTTTTTTTCGAAATTTTTTTTAATTTTTTTTTTATTTTTTTGAGATTTTTTTTAAAATTTTTTTTTTGAAATTTTTTTAATTTTTTTTTTAAATTTTTTTTTTGAAATTTTTTTTAAAATTTTTTTTGAAATTTTTTTTTCCAAATTTTTTTTTAAATTTTTTTTTTGAAAAATTTTTTTTTTTATTTTTTTTTTGAATTTTTTTTTAAAATTTTTTTATGAAACTTTTTTTTTAAATTTTTTTTCGAAATTATTTTTTTAATTTTTTTAAATTTTTTTGAAATTTTTTTTAATTTTTTTTAAAATTTTTTTTAAATTTTTTTTTGGAAATTTTTTTTTTTAAAATTTTTATTTGAAATTTTTTTTAAATTTTTTTTAAATTTTTTTTTTGGAATTTTTTTTTTGAAATTTTTTTTATTTTTTTTTTTTTTTTTTTTTGAAATTTTTTTAAAATTTTTTTTTGATTTTTTTGAAATTTTTTTTAAATTTTTTTTTTGAAATTTTTTTTTTGAAATTTTTTTTAAATTTTTTTTTTGAAATTTTTTTTTTTGAAAATTTTTTTGTTTTTTTTTTTTTTATTTTTTATTGAATTTTTTTTTATTTTTTTTTTAAATTTTTTTAAAATCTTTTTTTATTTTTTTTTTGAAATTTTTTTTTTAAATTTTTTTTTCGAAATTTTTTTTAAAATTTTTTTTGAAAAATTTTTTTTTTGAAATTTTTTTTTAATTTTTTTTTTGAAAATTTTTTTGAATTTTTTTTTTAATTTTTTATTGAAATTTTTTTTTTTTTTTTTTTTTTGAAATTTTTTAAAAATTTTTTTTTTATTTTTTTTTTGAAATTTTTTTTTTAAATTTTTTTTTCGAAATTTTTTTTAAAATTTTTTTTTGAAAATTTTTTTTTTTGAAATTTTTTTTTAAATTTTTTTTTGAATTTTTTTTAAAATTTTTTTTATGGAAATTTTTTTTTTGAAATTTTTTTTTTCGAAAACTTTTTTGAAATTTTTTTTGAAATTTTTTTTTTTGAAAATTTTTTTTTTGAAATTTTTTTTAAATTTTTTTTTTATTTTTTTGGGATTTTTTTTTTCGAAATTTTTTTTAAATTTTTTTTTTTGAAATTTTTTTGAAATTTTTTTTATTTTTTTTTTGAATTTTTTTTTTTATTTTTTTTTAAATTTTTTTTTCGAAATTTTTTTTTTGAAATTTTTTTTTTTGAAATTTTTTTTAAATTTTTTTTTTTGAAATTTTTTTGAAATTTTTTTTATTTTTTTTTTTGAATTTTTTTTTTTTTTTTTTTTTGAAATTTTTTTTAAATTTTTTTTTTGAAATTTTTTTTTTGAAATTTTTTTTTTTGAAAATTTTTTTTTTATTTTTTTTTTGAAATTTTTTTTTTTAATTTTTTTTTCGAAATTTTTTTTTTGATTTTTTTGAAATTTTTTTAAAATTTTTTTTTTGAAATTTTTTTTTCGAAATTTTTTTTTTGAAATTTTTTTTTTTGAAAATTTTTTCGGAATTTTTTTTTAAATTTTTTATTGAAATTTTTTTTTTTTTTTTTTGAAATTTTTTTAAAATTTTTTTTTTATTTTTTTTTTTGAATTTTTTTTTTTAATTTTTTTTTCGAAATTTTTTTTAAAATTTTTTTTTTAAAATTTTTTTTTGAAATTTTTTTGAATTTTTTTTAATTTTTTTTTTGAATTTTTTTTTTAAATTTTTTTGAAATTTTTTTTAAATTTTTTTTTTGAAATTTTTTTTTTGAAATTTTTTTGAAATTTTTTTTTATTTTTTTTTTGAATTTTTTTTTTAAATTTTTTTGAAATTTTTTTTTTGAAATTTTTTTTAATTTTTTTTTTTGAAATTTTTTTTAATTTTTTTTTTATTTTTTTGAGATTTTTTTTTAAATTTTTTTTTTTGAAATTTTTTTAAATTTTTTTTAAATTTTTTTTTTGAATTTTTTTTTTTAATTTTTTTTTGAAATTTTTTTTTTCGAAATTTTTTTTAAATTTTTTTTTTGAAAATTTTTTTTTTTATTTTTTTTTTGAATTTTTTTTTTAAATTTTTTTTTCGAAATTATTTTTTTAATTTTTTTAAATTTTTTTGAAATTTTTTTAAATTTTTTTAAAAATTTTTTTTAAATTTTTTTTTGGAAATTTTTTTTTTTGAAATTTTTTTTAAATTTTTTTTAAATTTTTTTTTTGGAAATTTTTTTTTTGAAATTTTTTTTATTTTTTTTTTATTTTTTTGAGATTTTTTTTTTAATTTTTTTTTTTAATTTTTTTAAATTTTTTTTTGAAATTTTTTTTTTTGAAAATTTTTTTTTTTAATTTTTTTTTTTAATTTTTTTTTTTCGAAATTTTTTTTTAATTTTTTTTTTTGAAAATTTTTTTTTTCGAAAACTTTTTTGAAATTTTTTTTGAAATTTTTTTTTTTGAAATTTTTTTTTTTAATTTTTTTTTAAATTTTTTTTAAATTTTTTTTTTGGAAATTTTTTTTTTGAAATTTTTTTTTTTGAAAATTTTTTAAATTTTTTTTTTATTTTTTTGAGATTTTTTTTTAAATTTTTTTTTTCGAAATTTTTTTTAAATTTTTTTCTTGAAATTTTTTTTTTGAAATTTTTTTTAAATTTTTTTTAAATTTTTTTTTTTGAAATTTTTTTTTTTAATTTTTTTTTAAATTTTTTTTGAAATTTTTTTTTTTGAAATTTTTTTTTTTAATTTTTTTTTAAATTTTTTTTAAATTTTTTTTTTGGAAATTTTTTTTTAATTTTTTTTTTTGAAAATTTTTTTTTTCGAAAACTTTTTTGAAATTTTTTTTGAAATTTTTTTTTTTGAAATTTTTTTTTTTAATTTTTTTTTAAATTTTTTTTAAATTTTTTTTTTGGAAATTTTTTTTTTGGAAATTTTTTTTTTTGAAATTTTTTTAAATTTTTTTTTTATTTTTTTGAGATTTTTTTTTAAATTTTTTTTTTCGAAATTTTTTTTAAATTTTTTTCTTGAAATTTTTTTTTTGAAATTTTTTTTAAATTTTTTTTAAATTTTTTTTTTTTTTGGAAATTTTTTTTTTGAAATTTTTTTTAATTTTTTTTTTATTTTTTTGAGATTTTTTTTTTTGAAATTTTTTTAAATTTTTTTTTAAATTTTTTTTTTGAAATTTTTTTTAAAATTTTTTTTTGAAATTTTTTTTTTTGAAATTTTTTTTTTTTTATTTTTTTTTTAAATTTTTTTTTTCGAAATTTTTTTTAAATTTTTTTTTTTGAAAATTTTTTTTTCGAAAACTTTTTTGAAATTTTTTTTTTTGAAAATTTTTTTTTTTGAAATTTTTTTGAAATGTTTTTTTGAATTTTTTTGAAATTTTTTTTTGAAATTTTTTTTAAATTTTTTTTTTTAAATTTTTTTTAAATTTTTTTTTAATTTTTTTTTTGAAATTTTTTTTTTTGAAAATTTTTTTGAATTTTTTTTTTATTTTTTATTGAAATTTTTTTTTTTTTTTTTGAAATTTTTTTAAAATTTTTTTTTTGAAATTTTTTTTTCGAAATTTTTTTTTTGAAATTTTTTTTTTTGAAAATTTTTTTGAATTTTTTTTTAATTTTTTATTGAAATTTTTTTTTTTATTTTTTTTGAAATTTTTTTAAAATTTTTTTTTTATTTTTTTTTTTAAATTTTTTTTTTAATTTTTTTTTCGAAATTTTTTTAAAAATTTTTTTTTGAAAAATTTTTTTTTTGAAATTTTTTTAAAATTTTTTTTAAATTTTTTTTTGGAAATTTTTTTTTTGAAATTTTTTTTAATTTTTTTTTTATTTTTTTGAGATTTTTTTTTAAATTTTTTTTTTTGAAATTTTTTTAAATTTTTTTTTAAATTTTTTTTTTGAATTTTTTTTTTAAATTTTTTTTTGAAATTTTTTTTTTCGAAATTTTTTTTAAATTTTTTTTTTGAATTTTTTTTTTTTTTTTTTTTTGAATTTTTTTTTTAAATTTTTTTATGAAACTTTTTTTTTTAATTTTTTTTTCGAAATTATTTTTTTAATTTTTTTAAATTTTTTTGAAATTTTTTTAAATTTTTTTTTAAATTTTTTTTAATTTTTTTCTGGAAATCTTTTTTTTTGAAATTTTTATTTGAAATTTTTTTTTAATTTTTTTTAAATTTTTTTTTTGGAAATTTTTTTTTTGAAATTTTTTTTAATTTTTTTTTAATTTTTTTGAGATTTTTTTTTTAAATTTTTTTTTTGAAATTTTTTTAAATTTTTTTTTTGATTTTTTTGAAATTTTTTTTAAATTTTTTTTTTGAAATTTTTTTTTTGAAATTTTTTTTAAATTTTTTTTTTGAAATTTTTTTTTTTGAAAATTTTTTTGAATTTTTTTTTTATTTTTTATTGAAATTTTTTTTTTATTTTTTTTTGAAATTTTTTTAAAATTTTTTTTTATTTTTTTTTTTGAAATTTTTTTTTAAAATTTTTTTTTCGAAATTTTTTTTAAAATTTTTTTTTGAAAAATTTTTTTTTTGAAATTTTTTTTAAATTTTTTTTTTGGAAATTTTTTTTTTGAAATTTTTTTATTTGAAAATTTTTTTTTTTATTTTTTTTTTGAAATTTTTTTTTTAAATTTTTTTTTCGAAATTTTTTTTTTGATTTTTTTGAAATTTTTTTTAAATTTTTTTTTTGAAATTTTTTTTTCGAAATTTTTTTTTTTTATTTTTTTTTTGAATTTTTTTTTTAAATTTTTTTATGAAACTTTTTTTTTTAATTTTTTTTTCGAAATTATTTTTTTAATTTTTTTAAATTTTTTTGAAATTTTTTTTAATTTTTTTTAAAATTTTTTTTAAATTTTCTTTTGGAAATTTTTTTTTTTTAAATTTTTATTTGAGATTTTTTTTTAAATTTTTTTTTTTGAAATTTTTTTAAATTTTTTTTTAAATTTTTTTTTTTAAATTTTTTTTTAAATTTTTTTTTGAAATTTTTTTTTTCGAAATTTTTTTTAAATTTTTTTTTTGAAATTTTTTTTTTTTTTTTTGAATTTTTTTTTTTAATTTTTTTATGAAACTTTTTTTTTTTAATTTTTTTTTCGAAATTATTTTTTTAATTTTTTTAAATTTTTTTGAAATTTTTTTTAATTTTTTTTTAAATTTTTTTTAATTTTTTTCTGGAAATCTTTTTTTTTGAAATTTTTATTTGAAATTTTTTTTAAATTTTTTTTAAATTTTTTTTAAATTTTTTTTTTGGAAATTTTTTTTTTGAAATTTTTTTAAATTTTTTTTAAATTTTTTTGAGATTTTTTTTTTTAATTTTTTTTTGAAATTTTTTTAAATTTTTTTTTTGATTTTTTTGAAATTTTTTTTAAATTTTTTTTTTGAAATTTTTTTTTTGAAATTTTTTTTAAATTTTTTTTTTGAAATTTTTTTTTTTGAAATTTTTTTTGAATTTTTTTTTTATTTTTTATTGAAATTTTTTTTTTTATTTTTTTTTGAAATTTTTTTAAAATTTTTTTTTATTTTTTTTTTTGAAATTTTTTTTTTTAATTTTTTTTTCGAAATTTTTTGAAAAATTTTTTTTTTGAAATTTTTTTTTAATTTTTTTTTTGGAAATTTTTTTTTTGAAATTTTTTTATTTGAAAATTTTTTTTTTATTTTTTTTTTGAAATTTTTTTTTAAATTTTTTTTTCGAAATTTTTTTTTTGATTTTTTTGAAATTTTTTTTAAATTTTTTTTTTGAAATTTTTTTTTCGAAATTTTTTTTTTGAAATTTTTTTTTTTGAAAATTTTTTTGAATTTTTTTTTTAATTTTTTATTGAATTTTTTTTTTTTTTTTTTTTGAAATTTTTTTAAAATTTTTTTTTTATTTTTTTTTTTGAAATTTTTTTTTAAATTTTTTTTTTGATTTTTTTGAAATTTTTTTTAAATTTTTTTTTTGAAATTTTTTTTTCGAAATTTTTTTTTTGAAATTTTTTTTTTTGAAAATTTTTTTGAATTTTTTTTTAAATTTTTTATTGAAATTTTTTTTAAATTTTTTTTTTTAAATTTTTTTGAAATTTTTTGAATTTTTTATTTAATTTTTTTGAAATTTTTTTTTTGAAATTTTTTTTAAATTTTTTTTTTGAAATTTTTTTTTTGAAATTTTTTTTTATTTTTTATTGAAATTTTTTTTTTTATTTTTTTTTGAAATTTTTTTAAAATTTTTTTTTTTTATTTTTTTTTTTGAAATTTTTTTTTTAATTTTTTTTTCGAAATTTTTTTTAATTTTTTTTTTATTTTTTTGAGATTTTTTTTTTAATTTTTTTTTTTGAAATTTTTTTAATTTTTTTTTTAAATTTTTTTTTTGAAAATTTTTTTTTATTTTTTATTGAATTTTTTTTTTTTTTTTTTTTTTTGAAATTTTTTTAAAATTTTTTTTTTTTATTTTTTTTTTTGAAATTTTTTTTTTAATTTTTTTTTCGAAATTTTTTTTAATTTTTTTTTTATTTTTTTGAGATTTTTTTTTAAATTTTTTTTTTGAAATTTTTTTAATTTTTTTTTGAAATTTTTTTTTAAATTTTTTTTTGAAATTTTTTTTTTCGAAATTTTTTTTAAATTTTTTTTTTGAAAATTTTTTTTTTTTATTTTTTTTTTGAATTTTTTTTTTAATTTTTTTATGAAACTTTTTTTTTTTATTTTTTTTTCGAAATTATTTTTTTAATTTTTTTAAATTTTTTTGAAATTTTTTTAAATTTTTTTTAAAATTTTTTTTAAATTTTTTTTTGGAAATTTTTTTTTTTTAAATTTTTATTTGAAATTTTTTTTTAATTTTTCTTAAATTTTTTTTTTTGGAATTTTTTTTTGAAATTTTTTTCAATTTTTTTTTTTTTTTTGAAATTTTTTTAAATTTTTTTTTTGATTTTTTTGAAATTTTTTTTCAAATTTTTTTTTTGAAATTTTTTTTTTGAAATTTTTTTTAAATTTTTTTTTTGAAATTTTTTTTTTTGAAAATTTTTTTGAATTTTTTTTTTATTTTTTATTGAATTTTTTTTTTATTTTTTTTTGAAATTTTTTTAAAATCTTTTTTTATTTTTTTTTTGAAATTTTTTTTTTTAATTTTTTTTTCGAAATTTTTTTTTAAATTTTTTTTTGAAAAATTTTTTTTTTGAAATTTTTTTTTAATTTTTTTTTTGAAAATTTTTTTTGAATTTTTTTTTAAATTTTTTATTGAAATTTTTTTTTTTTTTTTTTGAAATTTTTTTAAAAATTTTTTTTTTATTTTTTTTTTTGAAATTTTTTTTTAAAATTTTTTTTTCGAAATTTTTTTTAAAATTTTTTTTTGAAATTTTTTTTTTTGAAAATTTTTTTTTTGAAATTTTTTTTAAATTTTTTTTAAATTTTTTTGGGATTTTTTTTTTCGAAATTTTTTTTAAATTTTTTTTTTTTGAAATTTTTTTGAAATTTTTTTTTATTTTTTTTTTGAATTTTTTTTTTTATTTTTTTTGAAATTTTTTTTTCGAAATTTTTTTTTTGAATTTTTTTTTTTGAAATTTTTTTTAAATTTTTTTTTTTGAAAATTTTTTTTTATTTTTTTTTTTAATTTTTTTTTCGAAATTTTTTTTTTGATTTTTTTGAAATTTTTTTAAAATTTTTTTTTTGAAATTTTTTTTTCGAAATTTTTTTTTTGAAATTTTTTTTTTTGAAAATTTTTTTGAATTTTTTTTTAAATTTTTTATTGAAATTTTTTTTAAATTTTTTTTTTTGAAATTTTTTTGAAATTTTTTTTTATTTTTTTTTTGAATTTCTTTAAAATTTTTTTTTAATTTTTTTTTTTAAATTTTTTTTTTGGAATTTTTTTTTAAATTTTTTTTTGAAAAATTTTTTTTTTGAAATTTTTTTTTGAATTTTTTTTAAAATTTTTTTTATGGAAATTTTTTTTTTGAAATTTTTTTTTTGAAATTTTTTTTAAATTTTTTTTTTGAAATTTTTTTTTTGAAAATTTTTTTTTATTTTTTATTGAAATTTTTTTTAAATTTTTTTTTGAAATTTTTTTAAATTTTTTTTTTTTATTTTTTTTTTTGAAATTTTTTTTAAATTTTTTTTTCGAAATTTTTTTTAATTTTTTTTTTATTTTTTTGAGATTTTTTTTTAAATTTTTTTTTTTGAAATTTTTTAAATTTTTTTTTAAATTTTTTTTTCGAAATTTTTTTTTTGATTTTTTTGAAATTTTTTTTAAATTTTTTTTTTGAAATTTTTTTTTCGAAATTTTTTTTTTGAAATTTTTTTTTTGAAAATTTTTTTGAATTTTTTTAAAAATTTTTTATTGAAATTTTTTTTAAATTTTTTTTTTGAAATTTTTTTGAAATTTTTTTTTATTTTTTTTTTGAATTTTTTTTTTAATTTTTTTGAAATTTTTTTTTTGAAATTTTTTTTTTGAAAATTTTTTTTTATTTTTTATTGAAATTTTTTTTTTATTTTTTTTTGAAATTTTTTTAAAATTTTTTTTTTTTATTTTTTTTTTTGAATTTTTTTTTTAAATTTTTTTTTCGAAATTTTTTTTAATTTTTTTTTTATTTTTTTGAGATTTTTTTTTAAATTTTTTTTTTGAAATTTTTTTAATTTTTTTTTTAAATTTTTTTTTTGAAATTTTTTTTAAAATTTTTTTTGAAATTTTTTTTTCCAAATTTTTTTTTAAATTTTTTTTTTGAAAAATTTTTTTTTTTATTTTTTTTTTGAATTTTTTTTTAAAATTTTTTTATGAAACTTTTTTTTTTAATTTTTTTTCGAAATTATTTTTTTAATTTTTTTAAATTTTTTTGAAATTTTTTTTAATTTTTTTTAAAATTTTTTTTAAATTTTTTTTTGGAAATTTTTTTTTTTAAAATTTTTATTTGAAATTTTTTTTAAATTTTTTTTAAATTTTTTTTTTGGAATTTTTTTTTTGAAATTTTTTTTATTTTTTTTTTTTTTTTTTTTTTTGAAATTTTTTTAAAATTTTTTTTTGATTTTTTTGAAATTTTTTTTAAATTTTTTTTTTGAAATTTTTTTTTTGAAATTTTTTTTAAATTTTTTTTTTGAAATTTTTTTTTTTGAAAATTTTTTTGTTTTTTTTTTTTTTATTTTTTATTGAATTTTTTTTTATTTTTTTTTTAAATTTTTTTAAAATCTTTTTTTATTTTTTTTTTGAAATTTTTTTTTTAAATTTTTTTTTCGAAATTTTTTTTAAAATTTTTTTTGAAAAATTTTTTTTTTGAAATTTTTTTTTAATTTTTTTTTTGAAAATTTTTTTGAATTTTTTTTTTAATTTTTTATTGAAATTTTTTTTTTTTTTTTTTTTTTGAAATTTTTTAAAAATTTTTTTTTTATTTTTTTTTTGAAATTTTTTTTTTAAATTTTTTTTTCGAAATTTTTTTTGAAATTTTTTTTTGAAAATTTTTTTTTTTGAAATTTTTTTTTAAATTTTTTTTTGAATTTTTTTTAAAATTTTTTTTATGGAAATTTTTTTTTTGAAATTTTTTTTTTCGAAAACTTTTTTGAAATTTTTTTTGAAATTTTTTTTTTTGAAAATTTTTTTTTTTAAATTTTTTTTAAATTTTTTTTTTATTTTTTTGGGATTTTTTTTTTCGAAATTTTTTTTAAATTTTTTTTTTTGAAATTTTTTTGAAATTTTTTTTATTTTTTTTTGAATTTTTTTTTTATTTTTTTTTAAATTTTTTTTTCGAAATTTTTTTTTTGAAATTTTTTTTTTTGAAATTTTTTTTAAATTTTTTTTTTTGAAATTTTTTTGAAATTTTTTTTATTTTTTTTTTTGAATTTTTTTTTTTTTTTTTTTTTGAAATTTTTTTTTGAAATTTTTTTTAAATTTTTTTTTTGAAATTTTTTTTTTGAAATTTTTTTTTTTGAAAATTTTTTTTTTATTTTTTTATTGAAATTTTTTTTTTAATTTTTTTTTCGAAATTTTTTTTTTGATTTTTTTGAAATTTTTTTAAAATTTTTTTTTTGAAATTTTTTTTTCGAAATTTTTTTTTTGAAATTTTTTTTTTTGAAAATTTTTTCGGAATTTTTTTTTAAATTTTTTATTGAAATTTTTTTTTTTTTTTTTTGAAATTTTTTTAAAATTTTTTTTTTATTTTTTTTTTTGAATTTTTTTTTTTTAATTTTTTTTTCGAAATTTTTTTTAAAATTTTTTTTTTTAAATTTTTTTTTTAATTTTTTTTTAAATTTTTTTTATGGAAATTTTTTTTTTGAAATTTTTTTTAAATTTTTTTTTTATTTTTTTGAGATTTTTTTTTTTCGAAATTTTTTTAAAATTTTTTTTTTGAAATTTTTTTGAAATTTTTTTTTATTTTTTTTTTAATTTTTTTTTTAAATTTTTTTGAAATTTTTTTTTTGAAATTTTTTTTAAATTTTTTTTTTGAAATTTTTT
Organism: Chrysolina oricalcia; assembly: GCA_944452925.2. Classification (NCBI taxonomy): domain Eukaryota; kingdom Metazoa; phylum Arthropoda; class Insecta; order Coleoptera; family Chrysomelidae; genus Chrysolina; species Chrysolina oricalcia. The sequence goes on from OX101819.2 coordinate 32,966,984, forward strand.
TGAAATTTTTTTTTATTTTTTTTTTGAATTTTTTTTTTAAATTTTTTTGAAATTTTTTTTTGAAATTTTTTTGAATTTTTTTTAAATTTTTTTTTTGAATTTTTTTTTTAAATTTTTTTGAAATTTTTTTTTTGAAATTTTTTTTAAATTTTTTTTTGAAATTTTTTTGAAATTTTTTTTTATTTTTTTTTTGAATTTTTTTTTTAAATTTTTTTGAAATTTTTTTTTTGAAATTTTTTTTAATTTTTTTTTTTGAAATTTTTTTAAATTTTTTTTTTATTTTTTTGAGATTTTTTTTTAAATTTTTTTTTTTGAAATTTTTTTAAATTTTTTTTAAATTTTTTTTTCGAAATTTTTTTTAAAATTTTTTTTTTTAAATTTTTTTTTGAATTTTTTTTTAAATTTTTTTTATGGAAATTTTTTTTTTGAAATTTTTTTTAAATTTTTTTTTTATTTTTTTGAGATTTTTTTTTTCGAAATTTTTTTAAAATTTTTTTTTTGAAATTTTTTTGAAATTTTTTTTTATTTTTTTTTTAATTTTTTTTTTAAATTTTTTTGAAATTTTTTTTTTGAAATTTTTTTTAAATTTTTTTTTTGAAATTTTTTTGAAATTTTTTTTTATTTTTTTTTTGAATTTTTTTTTTAAATTTTTTTGAAATTTTTTTTTGAAATTTTTTTGAATTTTTTTTTAATTTTTTTTTTTAATTTTTTTTTTAAATTTTTTTGAAATTTTTTTTTTGAAATTTTTTTTAAATTTTTTTTTTGAAATTTTTTTGAAATTTTTTTTTATTTTTTTTTTGAATTTTTTTTTTAAATTTTTTTGAAATTTTTTTTTTGAAATTTTTTTTAATTTTTTTTTTTGAAATTTTTTTAAATTTTTTTTTTATTTTTTTGAGATTTTTTTTTAAATTTTTTTTTTTGAAATTTTTTTAAATTTTTTTTAAATTTTTTTTTTGAAATTTTTTTTTTGAAAATTTTTTTTTATTTTTTATTGAAATTTTTTTTTAATTTTTTTTTGAAATTTTTTTAAATTTTTTTTTTTTATTTTTTTTTTTGAAATTTTTTTTAAATTTTTTTTTCGAAATTTTTTTTAATTTTTTTTTTATTTTTTTGAGATTTTTTTTTAAATTTTTTTTTTTGAAATTTTTTAAATTTTTTTTTAAATTTTTTTTTCGAAATTTTTTTTTTGATTTTTTTGAAATTTTTTTTAAATTTTTTTTTTGAAATTTTTTTTTCGAAATTTTTTTTTTGAAATTTTTTTTTTGAAAATTTTTTTGAATTTTTTTAAAAATTTTTTATTGAAATTTTTTTTAAATTTTTTTTTTGAAATTTTTTTGAAATTTTTTTTTATTTTTTTTTTGAATTTTTTTTTTAATTTTTTTGAAATTTTTTTTTTGAAATTTTTTTTTTGAAAATTTTTTTTTATTTTTTATTGAAATTTTTTTTTTATTTTTTTTTGAAATTTTTTTAAAATTTTTTTTTTTTATTTTTTTTTTTGAATTTTTTTTTTAAATTTTTTTTTCGAAATTTTTTTTAATTTTTTTTTTATTTTTTTGAGATTTTTTTTTAAATTTTTTTTTTGAAATTTTTTTAATTTTTTTTTTAAATTTTTTTTTTGAAATTTTTTTTAAAATTTTTTTTGAAATTTTTTTTTCCAAATTTTTTTTTAAATTTTTTTTTTGAAAAATTTTTTTTTTTATTTTTTTTTTGAATTTTTTTTTAAAATTTTTTTATGAAACTTTTTTTTTTAATTTTTTTTCGAAATTATTTTTTTAATTTTTTTAAATTTTTTTGAAATTTTTTTTAATTTTTTTTAAAATTTTTTTTAAATTTTTTTTTGGAAATTTTTTTTTTTAAAATTTTTATTTGAAATTTTTTTTAAATTTTTTTTAAATTTTTTTTTTGGAATTTTTTTTTTGAAATTTTTTTTATTTTTTTTTTTTTTTTTTTTTTTTGAAATTTTTTAAAAATTTTTTTTTGATTTTTTTGAAATTTTTTTTAAATTTTTTTTTTGAAATTTTTTTTTTGAAATTTTTTTTAAATTTTTTTTTTGAAATTTTTTTTTTTGAAAATTTTTTTGTTTTTTTTTTTTTTATTTTTTATTGAATTTTTTTTTATTTTTTTTTAAATTTTTTTAAAATCTTTTTTTATTTTTTTTTTGAAATTTTTTTTTTAAATTTTTTTTTCGAAATTTTTTTTAAAATTTTTTTTGAAAAATTTTTTTTTTGAAATTTTTTTTTAATTTTTTTTTTGAAAATTTTTTTGAATTTTTTTTTTAATTTTTTATTGAAATTTTTTTTTTTTTTTTTTTTTTGAAATTTTTTAAAAATTTTTTTTTTATTTTTTTTTTGAAATTTTTTTTTTTTATTTTTTTTTCGAAATTTTTTTTGAAATTTTTTTTTGAAAATTTTTTTTTTTGAAATTTTTTTTTAAATTTTTTTTTGAATTTTTTTTAAAATTTTTTTTATGGAAATTTTTTTTTTGAAATTTTTTTTTTCGAAAACTTTTTTGAAATTTTTTTTGAAATTTTTTTTTTTGAAAATTTTTTTTTTTAAATTTTTTTTAAATTTTTTTTTTATTTTTTTGGGATTTTTTTTTTCGAAATTTTTTTTAAATTTTTTTTTTTGAAATTTTTTTGAAATTTTTTTTATTTTTTTTTTGAATTTTTTTTTTATTTTTTTTTAAATTTTTTTTTCGAAATTTTTTTTTTGAAATTTTTTTTTTTGAAATTTTTTTTAAATTTTTTTTTTTGAAATTTTTTTGAAATTTTTTTTATTTTTTTTTTTGAATTTTTTTTTTTTTTTTTTTTTGAAATTTTTTTTTGAAATTTTTTTTAAATTTTTTTTTTGAAATTTTTTTTTTGAAATTTTTTTTTTTGAAAATTTTTTTTTTATTTTTTTTTTGAAATTTTTTTTTTAATTTTTTTTTCGAAATTTTTTTTTTGATTTTTTTGAAATTTTTTTAAAATTTTTTTTTTGAAATTTTTTTTTCGAAATTTTTTTTTTGAAATTTTTTTTTTTGAAAATTTTTTCGGAATTTTTTTTTAAATTTTTTATTGAAATTTTTTTTTTTTTTTTTTGAAATTTTTTTAAATTTTTTTTTTTATTTTTTTTTTTGAATTTTTTTTTTTAAATTTTTTTTTCGAAATTTTTTTTAAAATTTTTTTTTTTAAATTTTTTTTTGAATTTTTTTTTAAATTTTTTTTATGGAAATTTTTTTTTTGAAATTTTTTTTAAATTTTTTTTTTATTTTTTTGAGATTTTTTTTTTTCGAAATTTTTTTAAAATTTTTTTTTTGAAATTTTTTTGAAATTTTTTTTTATTTTTTTTTTTAATTTTTTTTTTAAATTTTTTTGAAATTTTTTTTTTGAAATTTTTTTGAAATTTTTTTTTTGAAATTTTTTTGAAATTTTTTTTTATTTTTTTTTTGAATTTTTTTTTTAAATTTTTTTGAAATTTTTTTTTGAAATTTTTTTGAATTTTTTTTTAATTTTTTTTTTGAATTTTTTTTTTAAATTTTTTTGAAATTTTTTTTTTGAAATTTTTTTTAAATTTTTTTTTTGAAATTTTTTTGAAATTTTTTTTTATTTTTTTTTTGAATTTTTTTTTTAAATTTTTTTGAAATTTTTTTTTTGAAATTTTTTTTAATTTTTTTTTTTGAAATTTTTTTAAATTTTTTTTTTATTTTTTTGAGATTTTTTTTTAAATTTTTTTTTTTGAAATTTTTTTAAATTTTTTTTAAATTTTTTTTTTGAATTTTTTTTTTTAATTTTTTTTTGAAATTTTTTTTTTCGAAATTTTTTTTAAATTTTTTTTTTTTTATTTTTTTTTTATTTTTTTTTTGAATTTTTTTTTTAAATTTTTTTTTCGAAATTATTTTTTTAATTTTTTTAAATTTTTTTGAAATTTTTTTAAATTTTTTTAAAAATTTTTTTTAAATTTTTTTTTGGAAATTTTTTTTTTTGAAATTTTTTTTAAATTTTTTTTAAATTTTTTTTTTGGAAATTTTTTTTTTGAAATTTTTTTTATTTTTTTTTTATTTTTTTGAGATTTTTTTTTTAATTTTTTTTTTAATTTTTTTAAATTTTTTTTTAAATTTTTTTTTTGAAATTTTTTTTAAAATTTTTTTTTGAAATTTTTTTTTTTGAAAATTTTTTTTTTTAATTTTTTTTTTTAATTTTTTTTTTTCGAAATTTTTTTTTAATTTTTTTTTTGAAAATTTTTTTTTTCGAAAACTTTTTTGAAATTTTTTTTGAAATTTTTTTTTTTGAAATTTTTTTTTTTAATTTTTTTTTAAATTTTTTTTAAATTTTTTTTTTGGAAATTTTTTTTTTGAAATTTTTTTTTTTGAAAATTTTTTAAATTTTTTTTTTATTTTTTTGAGATTTTTTTTTAAATTTTTTTTTTCGAAATTTTTTTTAAATTTTTTTCTTGAAATTTTTTTTTTGAAATTTTTTTTAAATTTTTTTTAAATTTTTTTTTTTGAAATTTTTTTTTTTAATTTTTTTTTAAATTTTTTTTGAAATTTTTTTTTTTGAAATTTTTTTTTTAAATTTTTTTTTAAATTTTTTTTAAATTTTTTTTTTGGAAATTTTTTTTTAATTTTTTTTTTTGAAAATTTTTTTTTTCGAAAACTTTTTTGAAATTTTTTTTGAAATTTTTTTTTTTGAAATTTTTTTTTTTAATTTTTTTTTAAATTTTTTTTAAATTTTTTTTTTGGAAATTTTTTTTTTGGAAATTTTTTTTTTTGAAATTTTTTTAAATTTTTTTTTTATTTTTTTGAGATTTTTTTTTAAATTTTTTTTTTCGAAATTTTTTTTAAATTTTTTTCTTGAAATTTTTTTTTTGAAATTTTTTTTAAATTTTTTTTAAATTTTTTTTTTTTTTGGAAATTTTTTTTTTGAAATTTTTTTTAATTTTTTTTTTATTTTTTTGAGATTTTTTTTTTTGAAATTTTTTTAAATTTTTTTTTAAATTTTTTTTTTGAAATTTTTTTTAAAATTTTTTTTTGAAATTTTTTTTTTTGAAATTTTTTTTTTTTTATTTTTTTTTTAAATTTTTTTTTCGAAATTTTTTTTAAATTTTTTTTTTTGAAAATTTTTTTTTCGAAAACTTTTTTGAAATTTTTTTTTTTGAAAATTTTTTTTTTTGAAATTTTTTTGAAATTTTTTTTTGAATTTTTTTGAAATTTTTTTTAAATTTTTTTTTTTAAATTTTTTTTAAATTTTTTTTTAATTTTTTTTTTGAAATTTTTTTTTTTGAAAATTTTTTTGAATTTTTTTTTTATTTTTTATTGAAATTTTTTTTTTTTTTTTTGAAATTTTTTTAAAATTTTTTTTTTGAAATTTTTTTTTCGAAATTTTTTTTTTGAAATTTTTTTTTTTGAAAATTTTTTTGAATTTTTTTTTAATTTTTTATTGAAATTTTTTTTTTTATTTTTTTTGAAATTTTTTTAAAATTTTTTTTTTATTTTTTTTTTTAAATTTTTTTTTTAATTTTTTTTTCGAAATTTTTTCAAAAATTTTTTTTTGAAAAATTTTTTTTTTGAAATTTTTTTAAAATTTTTTTTAAATTTTTTTTTGGAAATTTTTTTTTTGAAATTTTTTTTTATTTTTTTTTTATTTTTTTGAGATTTTTTTTTAAATTTTTTTTTTTGAAATTTTTTTAAATTTTTTTTTAAATTTTTTTTTGAATTTTTTTTTTTAAATTTTTTTTTGAAATTTTTTTTTTCGAAATTTTTTTTAAATTTTTTTTTTGAATTTTTTTTTTTTTTTTTTTTGAATTTTTTTTTTAAATTTTTTTATGAAACTTTTTTTTTTTAATTTTTTTTTCGAAATTATTTTTTTAATTTTTTTAAATTTTTTTGAAATTTTTTTAAATTTTTTTTTAAATTTTTTTTAATTTTTTTCTGGAAATCTTTTTTTTTGAAATTTTTATTTGAAATTTTTTTTAAATTTTTTTTAAATTTTTTTTTTGGAAATTTTTTTTTTGAAATTTTTTTTAATTTTTTTTTAATTTTTTTGAGATTTTTTTTTTAAATTTTTTTTTTGAAATTTTTTTAAATTTTTTTTTTGATTTTTTTGAAATTTTTTTTAAATTTTTTTTTTGAAATTTTTTTTTTGAAATTTTTTTTAAATTTTTTTTTTGAAATTTTTTTTTTTGAAAATTTTTTTGAATTTTTTTTTTATTTTTTATTGAAATTTTTTTTTTATTTTTTTTTGAAATTTTTTTAAAATTTTTTTTTATTTTTTTTTTTGAAATTTTTTTTTAAAATTTTTTTTTCGAAATTTTTTTTAAAATTTTTTTTTGAAAAATTTTTTTTTTGAAATTTTTTTTAAATTTTTTTTTTGGAAATTTTTTTTTTGAAATTTTTTTATTTGAAAATTTTTTTTTTTATTTTTTTTTTGAAATTTTTTTTTTTAATTTTTTTTTCGAAATTTTTTTTTTGATTTTTTTGAAATTTTTTTTAAATTTTTTTTTTGAAATTTTTTTTTCGAAATTTTTTTTTTGAAATTTTTTTTTTTGAAAATTTTTTTGAATTTTTTTTTTAATTTTTTATTGAAATTTTTTTTTTTTTTTTTTAAATTTTTTTAAAATTTTTTTTTTATTTTTTTTTTGAAATTTTTTTTTTAAATTTTTTTTTGATTTTTTTGAAATTTTTTTTAAATTTTTTTTTAAAATTTTTTTTTCGAAATTTTTTTTTTGATTTTTTTGAAATTTTTTCTAAATTTTTTTTTTGAAATTTTTTTTTCGAAATTTTTTTTTTGAAATTTTTTTTTTTGAAAATTTTTTTGAATTTTTTTTTAAATTTTTTATTGAAATTTTTTTTTTTTTTTTTTTTGAAATTTTTTTAAAATTTTTTTTTTATTTTTTTTTTTGAAATTTTTTTTTTAAATTTTTTTTTTGATTTTTTTGAAATTTTTTTTAAATTTTTTTTTTTGAAAATTTTTTTGAATTTTTTTTTATTTTTTTTTTGAATTTTTTTTTTTAATTTTTTTGAAATTTTTTTTTTGAAATTTTTTTTAAATTTTTTTTTTGAAATTTTTTTATTGAAATTTTTTTTTTATTTTTTTTTGAAATTTTTTTAAAATTTTTTTTTTTATTTTTTTTTTGAAATTTTTTTTAAATTTTTTTTTCGAAATTTTTTTTAATTTTTTTTTTATTTTTTTGAGATTTTTTTTTAAATTTTTTTTTTTGAAATTTTTTTAATTTTTTTTTAAATTTTTTTTTTGAAAATTTTTTTAAATTTTTTATTGAATTTTTTTTTTTTTTTTTGAAATTTTTTTAAAATTTTTTTTTTTTATTTTTTTTTTGAAATTTTTTTTTTAATTTTTTTTTCGAAATTTTTTTTAATTTTTTTTTTATTTTTTTGAGATTTTTTTTTAAATTTTTTTAATTTTTTTTTTAAATTTTTTTTTTGAAATTTTTTTTAAAATTTTTTTTGAAATTTTTTTTTTCGAAATTTTTTTTTTATTTTTTTTTTGAAAATTTTTTTTTTTTATTTTTTTTTAGAATTTTTTTTTTTAATTTTTTTATGAAACTTTTTTTTTTAATTTTTTTTTCGAAATTATTTTTTTAATTTTTTTAAATTTTTTTGAAATTTTTTTTAATTTTTTTTTAAATTTTTTTTAAATTTTTTTTTGGAAATTTTTTTTTTTTAAATTTTTATTTGAAATTTTTTTTTAATTTTTTTTAAATTTTTTTTTTTGGAATTTTTTTTTGAAATTTTTTTCAATTTTTTTTTTTTTTGAAATTTTTTTAAATTTTTTTTTTGAAATTTTTTTTAAATTTTTTTTTTGAAATTTTTTTTTTGAAATTTTTTTTAAATTTTTTTTTTGAAATTTTTTTTTTTGAAAATTTTTTTGAATTTTTTTTTTTATTTTTTATTGAATTTTTTTTTTATTTTTTTTTGAAATTTTTTTAAAATCTTTTTTTATTTTTTTTTTGAAATTTTTTTTTAAAATTTTTTTTTCGAAATTTTTTTTTAAATTTTTTTTTGAAAAATTTTTTTTTTGAAATTATTTTTTAATTTTTTTTTTGAAAATTTTTTTTGAATTTTTTTTTTTAATTTTTTATTGAAATTTTTTTTTTTTTTTTTGAAATTTTTTTAAAATTTTTTTTTTTATTTTTTTTTTTTAAATTTTTTTTTTAAATTTTTTTTTCGAAATTTTTTTTTAAATTTTTTTTTGAAAAATTTTTTTTTGAAATTTTTTTTTAAATTTTTTTTTGAATTTTTTTTAAAATTTTTTTTATGGAAATTTTTTTTTTGAAATTTTTTTTTTCGAAAACTTTTTTGAAATTTTTTTTGAAATTTTTTTTTTTTTAAATTTTTTTTTTGAAATTTTTTTGAAATTTTTTTTTATTTTTTTTTTGAATTTTTTTTTTAAATTTTTTTGAAATTTTTTTTTTGAAATTTTTTTTAATTTTTTTTTTTGAAATTTTTTTTAATTTTTTTTTTATTTTTTTGAGATTTTTTTTTAAATTTTTTTTTTTGAAATTTTTTTAAATTTTTTTTAAATTTTTTTTTTGAAATTTTTTTTTTAATTTTTTTTTGAAATTTTTTTTTTCGAAATTTTTTTTAAATTTTTTTTTTGAAAATTTTTTTTTTTATTTTTTTTTTGAATTTTTTTTTTAAATTTTTTTTTCGAAATTATTTTTTTAATTTTTTAAAATTTTTTTGAAATTTTTTTAAATTTTTTTAAAAATTTTTTTTAAATTTTTTTTTGGAAATTTTTTTTTTTGAAATTTTTTTTAAATTTTTTTTAAATTTTTTTTTTGGAAATTTTTTTTTTGAAATTTTTTTTATTTTTTTTTTATTTTTTTGAGATTTTTTTTTTAATTTTTTTTTTAAATTTTTTTAAATTTTTTTTTAAATTTTTTTTTTGAAATTTTTTTTAAAATTTTTTTTTGAAATTTTTTTTTTTGAAAATTTTTTTTTTTAATTTTTTTTTTTAATTTTTTTTTTTCGAAATTTTTTTTTAATTTTTTTTTTTGAAAATTTTTTTTTTCGAAAACTTTTTTGAAATTTTTTTTGAAATTTTTTTTTTTGAAATTTTTTTTTTAAATTTTTTTTTAAATTTTTTTTAAATTTTTTTTTTGGAAATTTTTTTTTTGAAATTTTTTTAAATTTTTTTTTATTTTTTTGAAATTTTTTTTTAAATTTTTTTTTTGGAAATTTTTTTTTTTGAAATTTTTTTAAATTTTTTTCTTGAAATTTTTTTTTTGAAATTTTTTTTAAATTTTTTTTAAATTTTTTTTTTTTTTGGAAATTTTTTTTTGAAATTTTTTTTAAATTTTTTTTAAATTTTTTTTTTTTTTGGAAATTTTTTTTTTGAAATTTTTTTTAATTTTTTTTTTATTTTTTTGAGATTTTTTTTTTTGAAATTTTTTTAAATTTTTTTTTAAATTTTTTTTTTGAAATTTTTTTTAAAATTTTTTTTTGAAATTTTTTTTTTTGAAATTTTTTTTTTTTTATTTTTTTTTTAAATTTTTTTTTTCGAAATTTTTTTTAAATTTTTTTTTTTGAAAATTTTTTTTTCGAAAACTTTTTTGAAATTTTTTTTTTTGAAAATTTTTTTTTTTGAAATTTTTTTGAAATTTTTTTTTGAATTTTTTTGAAATTTTTTTTTGAATTTTTTTTTAAATTTTTTTTTTTAAATTTTTTTTAAATTTTTTTTTAATTTTTTTTTTGAAATTTTTTTTTTTGAAAATTTTTTTGAATTTTTTTTTTATTTTTTATTGAAATTTTTTTTTTTTTTTTTGAAATTTTTTTTTTGAAATTTTTTTTTCGAAATTTTTTTTTTGAAATTTTTTTTTTGAAAATTTTTTTGAATTTTTTTTAAATTTTTTATTGAAATTTTTTTTTTTATTTTTTTTGAAATTTTTTTAAAATTTTTTTTTTATTTTTTTTTTTAAATTTTTTTTTTAATTTTTTTTTCGAAATTTTTTTAAAAATTTTTTTTTGAAAAATTTTTTTTTTGAAATTTTTTTAAAATTTTTTTTAAATTTTTTTTTGGAAATTTTTTTTTTGAAATTTTTTTTAATTTTTTTTTTATTTTTTTGAGATTTTTTTTTAAATTTTTTTTTTTGAAATTTTTTTAAATTTTTTTTTTAATTTTTTTTTTGAAATTTTTTTTTAAATTTTTTTTGAAATTTTTTTTTTCGAAATTTTTTTTAAATTTTTTTTTTGAATTTTTTTTTTTTTTTTTTTTTGAATTTTTTTTTTAATTTTTTTATGAAACTTTTTTTTTTTAATTTTTTTTTCGAAATTATTTTTTTAATTTTTTTAAATTTTTTTGAAATTTTTTTAAATTTTTTTTTAAATTTTTTTTAATTTTTTTCTGGAAATCTTTTTTTTGAAATTTTTATTTGAAATTTTTTTTTAATTTTTTTTAAATTTTTTTTTTGGAAATTTTTTTTTTGAAATTTTTTTTAATTTTTTTTAATTTTTTTGAGATTTTTTTTTTAAATTTTTTTTTTGAAATTTTTTTAAATTTTTTTTTTGATTTTTTTGAAATTTTTTTTAAATTTTTTTTTTGAAATTTTTTTTTTGAAATTTTTTTTAAATTTTTTTTTTGAAATTTTTTTTTTTGAAAATTTTTTTGAATTTTTTTTTTATTTTTTATTGAAATTTTTTTTTATTTTTTTTTGAAATTTTTTTAAAATTTTTTTTTATTTTTTTTTTGAAATTTTTTTTTAAAATTTTTTTTTCGAAATTTTTTTTAAAATTTTTTTTTGAAAAATTTTTTTTTTGAAATTTTTTTTAAATTTTTTTTTTGGAAATTTTTTTTTTGAAATTTTTTTATTTGAAAATTTTTTTTTTTATTTTTTTTTTGAAATTTTTTTTTTAAATTTTTTTTTCGAAATTTTTTTTTTGATTTTTTTGAAATTTTTTTTAAATTTTTTTTTTGAATTTTTTTTTTCGAAATTTTTTTTTTGAAATTTTTTTTTTTGAAAATTTTTTTGAATTTTTTTTTTAATTTTTTATTGAAATTTTTTTTTTTTTTTTTTTTGAAATTTTTTTAAAATTTTTTTTTTATTTTTTTTTTTGAAATTTTTTTTTTAAATTTTTTTTTTGATTTTTTTGAAATTTTTTTTAAATTTTTTTTTTAAATTTTTTTTTCGAAATTTTTTTTTTGATTTTTTTGAAATTTTTTTTAAATTTTTTTTTTGAAATTTTTTTTTCGAAATTTTTTTTTTGAAATTTTTTTTTTTGAAAATTTTTTTGATTTTTTTTTTAATTTTTTATTGAAATTTTTTTTTTTTTTTTTTTTGAAATTTTTTTAAAATTTTTTTTTTATTTTTTTTTTTGAAATTTTTTTTTTAAATTTTTTTTTTGATTTTTTTGAAATTTTTTTTAAATTTTTTTTTTTGAAAATTTTTTTGAATTTTTTTTTATTTTTTTTTTGAATTTTTTTTTTTAATTTTTTGAAATTTTTTTTTTGAAATTTTTTTTAAATTTTTTTTTTGAAATTTTTTTATTGAAATTTTTTTTTTATTTTTTTTTAAAATTTTTTTAAAATTTTTTTTTTTTTTTTTTTTTGAAATTTTTTTTTTAA
>OX101819.2:32983540-32986040 GCA_944452925.2 Chrysolina oricalcia
TTTTTTGAAATTTTTTTTTTTGAAAATTTTTTTGAATTTTTTTTTAAATTTTTTATTGAAATTTTTTTTTTTTTTTTTGAAATTTTTTTAAAATTTTTTTTTTATTTTTTTTTTTGAAATTTTTTTTTTTAATTTTTTTTTTGATTTTTTTGAAATTTTTTTTAAATTTTTTTTTTGAAATTTTTTTTTCGAAATTTTTTTTTTGAAATTTTTTTTTTTGAAAATTTTTTTGAATTTTTTTTTAAATTTTTTATTGAAATTTTTTTTAAATTTTTTTTTTGAAATTTTTTTGAAATTTTTTTTTATTTTTTTTTTGAAATTTTTTTTTTTGAAAATTTTTTTGAATTTTTTTTTTTATTTTTTATTGAATTTTTTTTTTTTTGAAATTTTTTTAAAATTTTTTTTTTGAAATTTTTTTTTCGAAATTTTTTTTTTGAAATTTTTTTTTTTGAAAATTTTTTTGAATTTTTTTTAAATTTTTTATTGAAATTTTTTTTTTTATTTTTTTTGAAATTTTTTTAAAATTTTTTTTTTTATTTTTTTTTTTAAATTTTTTTTTTAATTTTTTTTTCGAATTTTTTTTTTTAATTTTTTTGAAATTTTTTTTTTGAAATTTTTTTTAAATTTTTTTTTTGAAATTTTTTTTTTGAAATTTTTTTTTATTTTTTATTGAATTTTTTTTTTTATTTTTTTTTGAAATTTTTTTAAAATTTTTTTTTTTTATTTTTTTTTTGAAATTTTTTTTTTAATTTTTTTTTCGAAATTTTTTTTAATTTTTTTTTTATTTTTTTGAGATTTTTTTTTAAATTTTTTTTTTTGAAATTTTTTTAATTTTTTTTTTTAATTTTTTTTTTGAAAATTTTTTTTTATTTTTTATTGAATTTTTTTTTTTTTATTTTTTTTTGAAATTTTTTTAAAATTTTTTTTTTTATTTTTTTTTTTGAAATTTTTTTTTTAATTTTTTTTTCGAAATTTTTTTTAATTTTTTTTTTATTTTTTTGAGATTTTTTTTTAAATTTTTTTTTTTGAAATTTTTTTAATTTTTTTTTTTAATTTTTTTTTGAAATTTTTTTTTAAATTTTTTTTTGAAATTTTTTTTTTCGAAATTTTTTTTAAATTTTTTTTTTGAAAATTTTTTTTTTATTTTTTTTTTGAATTTTTTTTTTAATTTTTTTATGAAACTTTTTTTTTTAATTTTTTTTTCGAAATTATTTTTTTAATTTTTTTAAATTTTTTTGAAATTTTTTTTAATTTTTTTTTAAATTTTTTTTAAATTTTTTTTTGGAAATTTTTTTTTTTTTAATTTTTATTTGAAATTTTTTTTAAATTTTTTTTAAATTTTTTTTTTTGGAATTTTTTTTTGAAATTTTTTTCAATTTTTTTTTTTTTTGAAATTTTTTTAAATTTTTTTTTTTATTTTTTTGAAATTTTTTTTAAATTTTTTTTTTTAAATTTTTTTTTCGAAATTTTTTTTTAAATTTTTTTTTGAAAAATTTTTTTTTTGAAATTTTTTTTTAATTTTTTTTTGAAAATTTTTTTTGAATTTTTTTTTTAATTTTTTATTGAAATTTTTTTTTTTTTTTTTTTGAAATTTTTTTTTTTATTTTTTTTTTTGAAATTTTTTTTTAAAATTTTTTTTTCGAAATTTTTTTTTAAATTTTTTTTTGAAAAATTTTTGTTTGAAATTTTTTTTTAAATTTTTTTTTGAATTTTTTTTAAAATTTTTTTTATGGAAATTTTTTTTTTGAAATTTTTTTTTTCGAAAACTTTTTTGAAATTTTTTTTGAAATTTTTTTTTTTGAAAATTTTTTTTTTGAAATTTTTTTTAAATTTTTTTTTTTTGAAATTTTTTTGAAATTTTTTTTTATTTTTTTTTTGAATTTTTTTTTTTATTTTTTTTGAAATTTTTTTTTCGAAATTTTTTTTTTGAATTTTTTTTTTTAAATTTTTTTTAAATTTTTTTTTTTGAAATTTTTTTGAAATTTTTTTTATTTTTTTTTTGAATTTTTTTTTTTTTTTTTTTTAAATTTTTTTTTTGAAATTTTTTTTAAATTTTTTTTTTGAAATTTTTTTTTTTGAAAATTTTTTTTTTATTTTTTTTTTGAAATTTTTTTTTTGAAATTTTTTTTTCGAAATTTTTTTTTTGATTTTTTTGAAATTTTTTTTAAATTTTTTTTTTGAAATTTTTTTTTCGAAATTTTTTTTTTGAAATTTTTTTTTTTGAAAATTTTTTTGAATTTTTTTCTTAATTTTTTATTGAAATTTTTTTTAAATTTTTTTTTTTGAAATTTTTTTGAAATTTTTTTTTATTTTTTTTTTGAATTTTTTTTTTATTTTTTTTGAAATTTTTTTTTCGAAATTTTTTTTTTGAAATTTTTTTTTTTGAAATTTTTTTTAAATTTTTTTTTTTAAATTTTTTTGAAATTTTTTTGAAATTTTTTTTATTTTTTTTTTGAATTTTTTTTTTTTTTTTTAAATTTTTATTTTGAAATTTTTTTTA
>OX101819.2:32991040-33021540 GCA_944452925.2 Chrysolina oricalcia
ATTTTTTTTTTTTTAATTTTTTTTTAAAATTTTTTTTTTCGAAATTTTTTTGAAATTTTTTTTTGAATTTTTTTGAAATTTTTTTTTGAAATTTTTTTTAAATTTTTTTTTTGAAATTTTTTTTAAATTTTTTTTAAATTTTTTTTTTGAAATTTTTTTTTTTGAAAATTTTTTTGAATTTTTTTTTTTATTTTTTATTGAAATTTTTTTTTTTTGAAATTTTTTTAAAATTTTTTTTTTGAAATTTTTTTTTCGAAATTTTTTTTTTGAAATTTTTTTTTTTGAAAATTTTTTTGAATTTTTTTTAAATTTTTTATTGAAATTTTTTTTTTTATTTTTTTTGAAATTTTTTTAAAATTTTTTTTTTTATTTTTTTTTTTTAAATTTTTTTTTTAATTTTTTTTTCGAAATTTTTTTTAAAATTTTTTTTTGAAAAATTTTTTTTTTGAAATTTTTTTAAAATTTTTTTTAAATTTTTTTTTTGGAAATTTTTTTTTTGAAATTTTTTTTAATTTTTTTTTTATTTTTTTGAGATTTTTTTTTAAATTTTTTTTTTTGAAATTTTTTTAAATTTTTTTTTAAATTTTTTTTTTGAAATTTTTTTTGAAATTTTTTTTTGAAATTTTTTTTTTCGAAATTTTTTTGTTATTTTTTTTTTTTTTTTTTTTTGAATTTTTTTTTTAATTTTTTTATGAAACTTTTTTTTTTTAATTTTTTTTTCGAAATTATTTTTTTAATTTTTTTTGAAATTTTTTTTAATTTTTTTTAAAATTTTTTTAAATTTTTTTTTGGAAATCTTTTTTTTTGAAATTTTTATTTGAAATTTTTTTTTAATTTTTTTTTAATTTTTTTTTTGGAAATTTTTTTTTTGAAATTTTTTTTAATTTTTTTTTAATTTTTTTGAGATTTTTTTTTTAAATTTTTTTTTTGAAATTTTTTTGAAATTTTTTTTTTGAAATTTTTTTGAAATTTTTTTTAATTTTTTTTTTGAATTTTTTTTTTAAATTTTTTTGAAATTTTTTTTTTGAAATTTTTTTGAAATTTTTTTGAATTTTTTTTTTTGAATTTTTTTTTTAAATTTTTTTGAAATTTTTTTTTTGAAATTTTTTTTAAATTTTTTTTTTGAAATTTTTTTGAAATATTTTTTTATTTTTTTTTTGAATTTTTTTTTTTAATTTTTTTGAAATTTTTTTTTTGAAATTTTTTTTAAATTTTTTTTTGAAATTTTTTTTTTGAAAATTTTTTTAAATTTTTTATTGAAATTTTTTTTTTATTTTTTTTTGAAATTTTTTTAAAATTTTTTTTTTTATTTTTTTTTTTGAAATTTTTTTTTTAAATTTTTTTTTTTAAATTTTTTTAAATTTTTTTTTTATTTTTTTGAGATTTTTTTTTTAATTTTTTTTTTGAAATTTTTTTAAATTTTTTTTAAATTTTTTTTTGAATTTTTTTTTTTAATTTTTTTTTGAAATTTTTTTTTTCGAAATTTTTTTTAAATTTTTTTTTTGAAAATTTTTTTTTTTATTTTTTTTTTGAATTTTTTTTTTAAATTTTTTTATGAAACTTTTTTTTTTAATTTTTTTTTTCGAAATTATTTTTTTAATTTTTTTAAATTTTTTTGAAATTTTTTTAAATTTTTTTAAAAATTTTTTTTAAATTTTTTTTTGGAAATTTTTTTTTTGAAATTTTTTTTATTTTTTTTTTATTTTTTTGAGATTTTTTTTTTAATTTTTTTTTTTTAAATTTTTTTAATTTTTTTTTTTAATTTTTTTTTTGAAATTTTTCTTTGAAATTTTTTTTTAATTTTTTTTAAATTTTTTTTTTGGAAATTTTTTTTTTGAAATTTTTTTTATTTTTTTTTTATTTTTTTGAGATTTTTTTTTTAATTTTTTTTTTTTAAATTTTTTTAATTTTTTTTTTAAATTTTTTTTTTGAAATTTTTTTTTAAAATTTTTTTTTGAAATTTTTTTTTTTGAAAATTTTTTTTTTAATTTTTTTTTTAAATTTTTTTTTTTCGAAATTTTTTTTTAATTTTTTTTTTTGAAAATTTTTTTTTCGAAAACTTTTTTGAAATTTTTTTTGAAATTTTTTTTTTTGAAATTTTTTTTTTTTATTTTTTTTTAAATTTTTTTTAAATTTTTTTTTTGGAAATTTTTTTTTTTGAAATTTTTTTAAATTTTTTTTTATTTTTTTGAGATTTTTTTTTAAATTTTTTTTTTGGAAATTTTTTTTTTTGAAATTTTTTTAAATTTTTTTTTTTATTTTTTTGAGATTTTTTTTTAAATTTTTTTTTTCGAAATTTTTTTTAAATTTTTTTCTTGAAATTTTTTTTTTGAAATTTTTTTAAAATTTTTTTTAAATTTTTTTTTTGGAAATTTTTTTTTTGAAATTTTTTTTAATTTTTTTTTTATTTTTTTGAGATTTTTTTTTTGAAATTTTTTTTAAATTTTTTTTAAATTTTTTTTTGGAAATTTTTTTTTTGAAATTTTTTTTAATTTTTTTTTTATTTTTTTGAGATTTTTTTTTTGAAATTTTTTTTAAATTTTTTTTAAATTTTTTTTTGGAAATTTTTTTTTTGAAATTTTTTTAAATTTTTTTTTAAATTTTTTTTTTGAAATTTTTTTTAAAATTTTTTTTTGAAATTTTTTTTTTTGAAATTTTTTTTTTTTTATTTTTTTTTAAAATTTTTTTTTTTCGAAATTTTTTTGAAATTTTTTTTTGAATTTTTTTGAAATTTTTTTTTGAAATTTTTTTTTCGAAATTTTTTTTTTTAAATTTTTTTTTTTGAAAATTTTTTTGAATTTTTTTGAAATTTTTTTTATTTTTTTTTTATTTTTTTGAGATTTTTTTTTAAATTTTTTTTTTTTAATTTTTTTAATTTTTTTTTTAAATTTTTTTTTTGAAATTTTTCTTTGAAATTTTTTTTTAATTTTTTTTAAATTTTTTTTTTGGAAATTTTTTTTTTGAAATTTTTTTTATTTTTTTTTTATTTTTTTGAGATTTTTTTTTTAATTTTTTTTTTTTAAATTTTTTTAATTTTTTTTTTAAATTTTTTTTTTGAAATTTTTTTTTAAAATTTTTTTTTGAAATTTTTTTTTTTGAAAATTTTTTTTTTAATTTTTTTTTTAAATTTTTTTTTTTCGAAATTTTTTTTTAATTTTTTTTTTTGAAAATTTTTTTTTCGAAAACTTTTTTGAAATTTTTTTTGAAATTTTTTTTTTTGAAATTTTTTTTTTTTATTTTTTTTTAAATTTTTTTTAAATTTTTTTTTTGGAAATTTTTTTTTTTGAAATTTTTTTAAATTTTTTTTTATTTTTTTGAGATTTTTTTTTAAATTTTTTTTTTGGAAATTTTTTTTTTTGAAATTTTTTTAAATTTTTTTTTTTATTTTTTTGAGATTTTTTTTTAAATTTTTTTTTTCGAAATTTTTTTTAAATTTTTTTCTTGAAATTTTTTTTTTGAAATTTTTTTAAAATTTTTTTTAAATTTTTTTTTTGGAAATTTTTTTTTTGAAATTTTTTTTAATTTTTTTTTTATTTTTTTGAGATTTTTTTTTTGAAATTTTTTTTAAATTTTTTTTAAATTTTTTTTTGGAAATTTTTTTTTTGAAATTTTTTTTAATTTTTTTTTTATTTTTTTGAGATTTTTTTTTTGAAATTTTTTTTAAATTTTTTTTAAATTTTTTTTTGGAAATTTTTTTTTTGAAATTTTTTTAAATTTTTTTTTAAATTTTTTTTTTGAAATTTTTTTTAAAATTTTTTTTTGAAATTTTTTTTTTTGAAATTTTTTTTTTTTTATTTTTTTTTAAAATTTTTTTTTTTCGAAATTTTTTTGAAATTTTTTTTTGAATTTTTTTGAAATTTTTTTTTGAAATTTTTTTTTCGAAATTTTTTTTTTTAAATTTTTTTTTTTGAAAATTTTTTTGAATTTTTTTTAAATTTTTTCTTGAAATTTTTTTTTTGAAATTTTTTTTAAATTTTTTTTAAATTTTTTTTTTGGAAATTTTTTTTTTGAAATTTTTTTTAATTTTTTTTTTATTTTTTTGAGATTTTTTTTTTGAAATTTTTTTTAAATTTTTTTTTAATTTTTTTTGGAAATTTTTTTTTTGAAATTTTTTTTAATTTTTTTTTAATTTTTTTGAGATTTTTTTTTTGAAATTTTTTTAAATTTTTTTTTAAATTTTTTTTTTGAAATTTTTTTTAAAATTTTTTTTTGAAATTTTTTTTTTTGAAATTTTTTTTTTTTTAATTTTTTTTTAAAATTTTTTTTTTCGAAATTTTTTTGAAATTTTTTTTTGAATTTTTTTGAAATTTTTTTTTGAAATTTTTTTTAAATTTTTTTTTTGAAATTTTTTTTAAATTTTTTTTAAATTTTTTTTTTGAAATTTTTTTTTTTGAAAATTTTTTTGAATTTTTTTTTTTATTTTTTATTGAAATTTTTTTTTTTTGAAATTTTTTTAAAATTTTTTTTTTGAAATTTTTTTTTCGAAATTTTTTTTTTGAAATTTTTTTTTTTGAAAATTTTTTTGAATTTTTTTTAAATTTTTTATTGAAATTTTTTTTTTTATTTTTTTTGAAATTTTTTTAAAATTTTTTTTTTTATTTTTTTTTTTTAAATTTTTTTTTTAATTTTTTTTTCGAAATTTTTTTTAAAATTTTTTTTTGAAAAATTTTTTTTTTGAAATTTTTTTAAAATTTTTTTTAAATTTTTTTTTTGGAAATTTTTTTTTTGAAATTTTTTTTAATTTTTTTTTTATTTTTTTGAGATTTTTTTTTAAATTTTTTTTTTTGAAATTTTTTTAAATTTTTTTTTAAATTTTTTTTTTGAAATTTTTTTTGAAATTTTTTTTTGAAATTTTTTTTTTCGAAATTTTTTTGTTATTTTTTTTTTTTTTTTTTTTTGAATTTTTTTTTTAATTTTTTTATGAAACTTTTTTTTTTTAATTTTTTTTTCGAAATTATTTTTTTAATTTTTTTTGAAATTTTTTTTAATTTTTTTTAAAATTTTTTTAAATTTTTTTTTGGAAATCTTTTTTTTTGAAATTTTTATTTGAAATTTTTTTTTAATTTTTTTTTAATTTTTTTTTTGGAAATTTTTTTTTTGAAATTTTTTTTAATTTTTTTTTAATTTTTTTGAGATTTTTTTTTTAAATTTTTTTTTTGAAATTTTTTTGAAATTTTTTTTTTGAAATTTTTTTGAAATTTTTTTTAATTTTTTTTTTGAATTTTTTTTTTAAATTTTTTTGAAATTTTTTTTTTGAAATTTTTTTGAAATTTTTTTGAATTTTTTTTTTTGAATTTTTTTTTTAAATTTTTTTGAAATTTTTTTTTTGAAATTTTTTTTAAATTTTTTTTTTGAAATTTTTTTGAAATATTTTTTTATTTTTTTTTTGAATTTTTTTTTTTAATTTTTTTGAAATTTTTTTTTTGAAATTTTTTTTAAATTTTTTTTTGAAATTTTTTTTTTGAAAATTTTTTTAAATTTTTTATTGAAATTTTTTTTTTATTTTTTTTTGAAATTTTTTTAAAATTTTTTTTTTTATTTTTTTTTTTGAAATTTTTTTTTTAAATTTTTTTTTTTAAATTTTTTTAAATTTTTTTTTTATTTTTTTGAGATTTTTTTTTTAATTTTTTTTTTGAAATTTTTTTAAATTTTTTTTAAATTTTTTTTTGAATTTTTTTTTTTAATTTTTTTTTGAAATTTTTTTTTTCGAAATTTTTTTTAAATTTTTTTTTTGAAAATTTTTTTTTTTATTTTTTTTTTGAATTTTTTTTTTAAATTTTTTTATGAAACTTTTTTTTTTAATTTTTTTTTTCGAAATTATTTTTTTAATTTTTTTAAATTTTTTTGAAATTTTTTTAAATTTTTTTAAAAATTTTTTTTAAATTTTTTTTTGGAAATTTTTTTTTTGAAATTTTTTTTATTTTTTTTTTATTTTTTTGAGATTTTTTTTTTAATTTTTTTTTTTTAAATTTTTTTAATTTTTTTTTTTAATTTTTTTTTTGAAATTTTTCTTTGAAATTTTTTTTTAATTTTTTTTAAATTTTTTTTTTGGAAATTTTTTTTTTGAAATTTTTTTTATTTTTTTTTTATTTTTTTGAGATTTTTTTTTTAATTTTTTTTTTTTAAATTTTTTTAATTTTTTTTTTAAATTTTTTTTTTGAAATTTTTTTTTAAAATTTTTTTTTGAAATTTTTTTTTTTGAAAATTTTTTTTTTAATTTTTTTTTTAAATTTTTTTTTTTCGAAATTTTTTTTTAATTTTTTTTTTTGAAAATTTTTTTTTCGAAAACTTTTTTGAAATTTTTTTTGAAATTTTTTTTTTTGAAATTTTTTTTTTTTATTTTTTTTTAAATTTTTTTTAAATTTTTTTTTTGGAAATTTTTTTTTTTGAAATTTTTTTAAATTTTTTTTTATTTTTTTGAGATTTTTTTTTAAATTTTTTTTTTGGAAATTTTTTTTTTTGAAATTTTTTTAAATTTTTTTTTTTATTTTTTTGAGATTTTTTTTTAAATTTTTTTTTTCGAAATTTTTTTTAAATTTTTTTCTTGAAATTTTTTTTTTGAAATTTTTTTAAAATTTTTTTTAAATTTTTTTTTTGGAAATTTTTTTTTTGAAATTTTTTTTAATTTTTTTTTTATTTTTTTGAGATTTTTTTTTTGAAATTTTTTTTAAATTTTTTTTAAATTTTTTTTTGGAAATTTTTTTTTTGAAATTTTTTTTAATTTTTTTTTTATTTTTTTGAGATTTTTTTTTTGAAATTTTTTTTAAATTTTTTTTAAATTTTTTTTTGGAAATTTTTTTTTTGAAATTTTTTTAAATTTTTTTTTAAATTTTTTTTTTGAAATTTTTTTTAAAATTTTTTTTTGAAATTTTTTTTTTTGAAATTTTTTTTTTTTTATTTTTTTTTAAAATTTTTTTTTTTCGAAATTTTTTTGAAATTTTTTTTTGAATTTTTTTGAAATTTTTTTTTGAAATTTTTTTTTCGAAATTTTTTTTTTTAAATTTTTTTTTTTGAAAATTTTTTTGAATTTTTTTTAAATTTTTTCTTGAAATTTTTTTTTTGAAATTTTTTTTAAATTTTTTTTAAATTTTTTTTTTGGAAATTTTTTTTTTGAAATTTTTTTTAATTTTTTTTTTATTTTTTTGAGATTTTTTTTTTGAAATTTTTTTTAAATTTTTTTTAAATTTTTTTTTGGAAATTTTTTTTTTGAAATTTTTTTTAATTTTTTTTTAATTTTTTTGAGATTTTTTTTTTGAAATTTTTTTAAATTTTTTTTTAAATTTTTTTTTTGAAATTTTTTTTAAAATTTTTTTTTGAAATTTTTTTTTTTGAAATTTTTTTTTTTTTAATTTTTTTTTAAAATTTTTTTTTTCGAAATTTTTTTGAAATTTTTTTTTGAATTTTTTTGAAATTTTTTTTTGAAATTTTTTTTAAATTTTTTTTTTGAAATTTTTTTTAAATTTTTTTTAAATTTTTTTTTTGAAATTTTTTTTTTTGAAAATTTTTTTGAATTTTTTTTTTTATTTTTTATTGAAATTTTTTTTTTTTGAAATTTTTTTAAAATTTTTTTTTTGAAATTTTTTTTTCGAAATTTTTTTTTTGAAATTTTTTTTTTTGAAAATTTTTTTGAATTTTTTTTAAATTTTTTATTGAAATTTTTTTTTTTATTTTTTTTGAAATTTTTTTAAAATTTTTTTTTTTATTTTTTTTTTTTAAATTTTTTTTTTAATTTTTTTTTCGAAATTTTTTTTAAAATTTTTTTTTGAAAAATTTTTTTTTTGAAATTTTTTTAAAATTTTTTTTAAATTTTTTTTTTGGAAATTTTTTTTTTGAAATTTTTTTTAATTTTTTTTTTATTTTTTTGAGATTTTTTTTTAAATTTTTTTTTTTGAAATTTTTTTAAATTTTTTTTTAAATTTTTTTTTTGAAATTTTTTTTGAAATTTTTTTTTGAAATTTTTTTTTTCGAAATTTTTTTGAAATTTTTTTTTTTTTTTTTTTTTTTGAATTTTTTTTTTAATTTTTTTATGAAACTTTTTTTTTTTAATTTTTTTTTCGAAATTATTTTTTTAATTTTTTTTGAAATTTTTTTTAATTTTTTTTAAAATTTTTTTAAATTTTTTTTTGGAAATCTTTTTTTTTGAAATTTTTATTTGAAATTTTTTTTTAATTTTTTTTTAATTTTTTTTTTGGAAATTTTTTTTTTGAAATTTTTTTTAATTTTTTTTTAATTTTTTTGAGATTTTTTTTTTAAATTTTTTTTTTGAAATTTTTTTAAATTTTTTTTTTGATTTTTTTGAAATTTTTTTTAAATTTTTTTTTTGAAATTTTTTTTTTTAAATTTTTTTTAAATTTTTTTTTTGAAATTTTTTTTTTTGAAAATTTTTTTGAATTTTTTTTTTATTTTTTATTGAAATTTTTTTTTTTATTTTTTTTTGAAATTTTTTTAAAATTTTTTTTTATTTTTTTTTTTGAAATTTTTTTTTTAAATTTTTTTTTCGAAATTTTTTTTAAAATTTTTTTTTGAAAAATTTTTTTTTTGAATTTTTTTTTTAATTTTTTTTTTGGAAATTTTTTTTTTGAAATTTTTTTATTTGAAAATTTTTTTTTTATTTTTATTTTGAAATTTTTTTTTAAATTTTTTTTTCGAAATTTTTTTTTTGATTTTTTTGAAATTTTTTTTAAATTTTTTTTTTGAAATTTTTTTTTCGAAATTTTTTTTTTGAAATTTTTTTTTTTGAAAATTTTTTTGAATTTTTTTTTTAATTTTTTATTGAAATTTTTTTTTTTTTTTTTTTTGAAATTTTTTTAAAATTTTTTTTTTATTTTTTTTTTTGAAATTTTTTTTAAATTTTTTTTAAATTTTTTTTGGAAATTTTTTTTTTGAAATTTTTTTTAATTTTTTTTTAATTTTTTTGAGATTTTTTTTTTGAAATTTTTTTAAATTTTTTTTTAAATTTTTTTTTTGAAATTTTTTTTAAAATTTTTTTTTGAAATTTTTTTTTTTGAAATTTTTTTTTTTTTAATTTTTTTTTTAAATTTTTTTTTTCGAAATTTTTTTGAAATTTTTTTTTGAATTTTTTTGAAATTTTTTTTTGAAATTTTTTTTAAATTTTTTTTTTGAAATTTTTTTTAAATTTTTTTTAAATTTTTTTTTTGAAATTTTTTTTTTTGAAAATTTTTTTGAATTTTTTTTTTTATTTTTTATTGAAATTTTTTTTTTTTGAAATTTTTTTAAAATTTTTTTTTTGAAATTTTTTTTTCGAAATTTTTTTTTTGAAATTTTTTTTTTTGAAAATTTTTTTGAATTTTTTTTAAATTTTTTATTGAAATTTTTTTTTTTATTTTTTTTGAAATTTTTTTAAAATTTTTTTTTTTATTTTTTTTTTTTAAATTTTTTTTTTAATTTTTTTTTCGAAATTTTTTTTAAAATTTTTTTTTGAAAAATTTTTTTTTTGAAATTTTTTTAAAATTTTTTTTAAATTTTTTTTTTGGAAATTTTTTTTTTGAAATTTTTTTTAATTTTTTTTTCATTTTTTTGAGATTTTTTTTTAAATTTTTTTTTTTGAAATTTTTTTAAATTTTTTTTTAAATTTTTTTTTTGAAATTTTTTTTGAAATTTTTTTTTGAAATTTTTTTTTTCGAAATTTTTTTGAAATTTTTTTTTTTTTTTTTTTTTTTGAATTTTTTTTTTAATTTTTTTATGAAACTTTTTTTTTTTAATTTTTTTTTCGAAATTATTTTTTTAATTTTTTTTGAAATTTTTTTTAATTTTTTTTAAAATTTTTTTAAATTTTTTTTTGGAAATGTTTTTTTTTGAAATTTTTATTTGAAATTTTTTTTTAATTTTTTTTTAATTTTTTTTTTGGAAATTTTTTTTTTGAAATTTTTTTTAATTTTTTTTTAATTTTTTTGAGATTTTTTTTTTAAATTTTTTTTTTGAAATTTTTTTAAATTTTTTTTTTGATTTTTTTGAAATTTTTTTTAAATTTTTTTTTTGAAATTTTTTTTTTTAAATTTTTTTTAAATTTTTTTTTTGAAATTTTTTTTTTTGAAAATTTTTTTGAATTTTTTTTTTATTTTTTATTGAAATTTTTTTTTTTATTTTTTTTTGAAATTTTTTTAAAATTTTTTTTTATTTTTTTTTTTGAAATTTTTTTTTTTAATTTTTTTTTCGAAATTTTTTTTAAAATTTTTTTTTGAAAAATTTTTTTTTTGAATTTTTTTTTTAATTTTTTTTTTGGAAATTTTTTTTTTGAAATTTTTTTATTTGAAAATTTTTTTTTTATTTTTATTTTGAAATTTTTTTTTAAATTTTTTTTTCGAAATTTTTTTTTTGATTTTTTTGAAATTTTTTTTAAATTTTTTTTTTGAAATTTTTTTTTCGAAATTTTTTTTTTGAAATTTTTTTTTTTGAAAATTTTTTTGAATTTTTTTTTTAATTTTTTATTGAAATTTTTTTTTTTTTTTTTTTTGAAATTTTTTTAAAATTTTTTTTTTATTTTTTTTTTTGAAATTTTTTTTTTAAATTTTTTTTTCGAAATTTTTTTTTTGATTTTTTTTAAATTTTTTTAAATTTTTTTTTAAATTTTTTTTTTGAAATTTTTTTTAAAATTTTTTTTTGAAATTTTTTTTTTGAAAATTTTTTTTTTTAATTTTTTTTTTAAATTTTTTTTTTTCGAATTTTTTTTTAATTTTTTTTTTGAAAATTTTTTTTTCGAAAACTTTTTTGAAATTTTTTTTGAAATTTTTTTTTTTGAAATTTTTTTTTAAAATTTTTTTTTAAATTTTTTTTAAATTTTTTTTTTGGAAATTTTTTTTTTTGAAATTTTTTTAAATTTTTTTTTATTTTTTTGAGATTTTTTTTTAAATTTTTTTTTTGGAATTTTTTTTTTTTGAAATTTTTTTAAATTTTTTTTTTTATTTTTTTGAGATTTTTTTTTAAATTTTTTTTTTCGAAATTTTTTTTAAATTTTTTTCTTGAATTTTTTTTTTTGAAATTTTTTTTAAATTTTTTTTAAATTTTTTTTTTGGAAATTTTTTTTTTGAAATTTTTTTTAATTTTTTTTTTATTTTTTTGAGATTTTTTTTTTTGAAATTTTTTTTAAATTTTTTTTAAATTTTTTTTTTGGAAATTTTTTTTTTAAATTTTTTTTAATTTTTTTTTAATTTTTTTGAGATTTTTTTTTTTGAAATTTTTTTAAATTTTTTTTTAAATTTTTTTTTTGAAATTTTTTTTAAATTTTTTTTTTGAAATTTTTTTTTTTGAAATTTTTTTTTTTTAATTTTTTTTTAAAATTTTTTTTTTCGAAATTTTTTTTAAATTTTTTTTTTTGAAAATTTTTTTTTCGAAAACTTTTTTGAAATTTTTTTTTTTGAAAATTTTTTTTTTTGAAATTTTTTTGAAATTTTTTTTTGAATTTTTTTGAATTTTTTTTTTGAAATTTTTTTTAAATTTTTTTTTTGAAATTTTTTTTAAATTTTTTTTAAATTTTTTTTTTGAAATTTTTTTTTTTGAAAATTTTTTTGAATTTTTTTTTTATTTTTTATTGAAATTTTTTTTTTTTTGAAATTTTTTTAAAATTTTTTTTTTGAAATTTTTTTTTCGAAATTTTTTTTTTGAAATTTTTTTTTTTGAAAATTTTTTTGAATTTTTTTTAAATTTTTTATTGAAATTTTTTTTTTTATTTTTTTTGAAATTTTTTTAAAATTTTTTTTTTATTTTTTTTTTTTAATTTTTTTTTAAATTTTTTTTTCGAAATTTTTTTTAAAATTTTTTTTTGAAAAATTTTTTTTTTGAATTTTTTTAAAATTTTTTTTAAATTTTTTTTTTGGAAATTTTTTTTTTGAAATTTTTTTTAATTTTTTTTTTATTTTTTTGAGATTTTTTTTTAAATTTTTTTTTTTGAAATTTTTTTAAATTTTTTTTTAAATTTTTTTTTTGAAATTTTTTTTAAAATTTTTTTTTGAAATTTTTTTTTTCGAAATTTTTTTTAAATTTTTTTTTTGAAATTTTTTTTTTTTTTTTTTTGAATTTTTTTTTTTAATTTTTTTATGAAACTTTTTTTTTTAATTTTTTTTTCGAAATTATTTTTTTAATTTTTTAAAATTTTTTTGAAATTTTTTTTAATTTTTTTTAAAATTTTTTTAAATTTTTTTTTGGAAATCTTTTTTTTTGAAATTTTTATTTGAAATTTTTTTTTAATTTTTTTTAAATTTTTTTTTTGGAAATTTTTTTTTTGAAATTTTTTTTAATTTTTTTTAAATTTTTTTGAGATTTTTTTTTTAATTTTTTTTTTGAAATTTTTTTAAATTTTTTTTTTGATTTTTTTGAAATTTTTTTTAAATTTTTTTTTTGAAATTTTTTTTTTTGAAAATTTTTTTGAATTTTTTTTTTTATTTTTTATTGAAATTTTTTTTTTTTTTTTTTGAAATTTTTTTAAAATTTTTTTTTATTTTTATTTTTGAAATTTTTTTTTTAAATTTTTTTTTCGAAATTTTTTTTTTGAAATTTTTTTTAAATTTTTTTTAAATTTTTTTTTTGAAATTTTTTTTTTTGAAAATTTTTTTGAATTTTTTTTTTTATTTTTTATTGAAATTTTTTTTTTTTGAAATTTTTTTAAAATTTTTTTTTTGAAATTTTTTTTTCGAAATTTTTTTTTTGAAATTTTTTTTTTTGAAAATTTTTTTGAATTTTTTTTAAATTTTTTATTGAAATTTTTTTTTTTATTTTTTTTGAAATTTTTTTAAAATTTTTTTTTTTTTTTTTTTTTTTTAAATTTTTTTTTTAATTTTTTTTTCGAAATTTTTTTTAAAATTTTTTTTTGAAAAATTTTTTTTTTGAAATTTTTTTAAAATTTTTTTTAAATTTTTTTTTTGGAAATTTTTTTTTTGAAATTTTTTTTAATTTTTTTTTCATTTTTTTGAGATTTTTTTTTAAATTTTTTTTTTTGAAATTTTTTTAAATTTTTTTTTAAATTTTTTTTTTGAAATTTTTTTTGAAATTTTTTTTTGAAATTTTTTTTTTCGAAATTTTTTTGAAATTTTTTTTTTTTTTTTTTTTTTTGAATTTTTTTTTTAATTTTTTTATGAAACTTTTTTTTTTTAATTTTTTTTTCGAAATTATTTTTTTAATTTTTTTTGAAATTTTTTTTAATTTTTTTTAAAATTTTTTTAAATTTTTTTTTGGAAATCTTTTTTTTTGAAATTTTTATTTGAAATTTTTTTTTAATTTTTTTTTAATTTTTTTTTTGGAAATTTTTTTTTTGAAATTTTTTTTAATTTTTTTTTAATTTTTTTGAGATTTTTTTTTTAAATTTTTTTTTTGAAATTTTTTTAAATTTTTTTTTTGATTTTTTTGAAATTTTTTTTAAATTTTTTTTTTGAAATTTTTTTTTTTAAATTTTTTTTAAATTTTTTTTTTGAAATTTTTTTTTTTGAAAATTTTTTTGAATTTTTTTTTTATTTTTTATTGAAATTTTTTTTTTTATTTTTTTTTGAAATTTTTTTAAAATTTTTTTTTATTTTTTTTTTTGAAATTTTTTTTTTAATTTTTTTTTCGAAATTTTTTTTAAAATTTTTTTTTGAAAAATTTTTTTTTTGAATTTTTTTTTTAATTTTTTTTTTGGAAATTTTTTTTTTGAAATTTTTTTATTTGAAAATTTTTTTTTTATTTTTATTTTGAAATTTTTTTTTAAATTTTTTTTTCGAAATTTTTTTTTTGATTTTTTTGAAATTTTTTTTAAATTTTTTTTTTGAAATTTTTTTTTCGAAATTTTTTTTTTGAAATTTTTTTTTTTGAAAATTTTTTTGAATTTTTTTTTTAATTTTTTATTGAAATTTTTTTTTTTTTTTTTTTTGAAATTTTTTTAAAATTTTTTTTTTATTTTTTTTTTTGAAATTTTTTTTTTAAATTTTTTTTTCGAAATTTTTTTTTTGATTTTTTTTAAATTTTTTTAAATTTTTTTTTAAATTTTTTTTTTGAAATTTTTTTTAAAATTTTTTTTTGAAATTTTTTTTTTGAAAATTTTTTTTTTTAATTTTTTTTTTAAATTTTTTTTTTTCGAATTTTTTTTTAATTTTTTTTTTGAAAATTTTTTTTTCGAAAACTTTTTTGAA
This sequence comes from Chrysolina oricalcia, assembly GCA_944452925.2. Lineage (NCBI taxonomy): Eukaryota > Metazoa > Arthropoda > Insecta > Coleoptera > Chrysomelidae > Chrysolina > Chrysolina oricalcia. The sequence continues at coordinate 33,005,158 of OX101819.2, forward strand.
ATTTTTTTTGAAATTTTTTTTTTTGAAATTTTTTTTTAAAATTTTTTTTTAAATTTTTTTTAAATTTTTTTTTTGGAAATTTTTTTTTTTGAAATTTTTTTAAATTTTTTTTTATTTTTTTGAGATTTTTTTTTAAATTTTTTTTTTGGAATTTTTTTTTTTTGAAATTTTTTTAAATTTTTTTTTTTATTTTTTTGAGATTTTTTTTTAAATTTTTTTTTTCGAAATTTTTTTTAAATTTTTTTCTTGAATTTTTTTTTTTGAAATTTTTTTTAAATTTTTTTTAAATTTTTTTTTTGGAAATTTTTTTTTTGAAATTTTTTTTAATTTTTTTTTTATTTTTTTGAGATTTTTTTTTTTGAAATTTTTTTTAAATTTTTTTTAAATTTTTTTTTTGGAAATTTTTTTTTTAAATTTTTTTTAATTTTTTTTTAATTTTTTTGAGATTTTTTTTTTTGAAATTTTTTTAAATTTTTTTTTAAATTTTTTTTTTGAAATTTTTTTTAAATTTTTTTTTTGAAATTTTTTTTTTTGAAATTTTTTTTTTTTAATTTTTTTTTAAAATTTTTTTTTTCGAAATTTTTTTTAAATTTTTTTTTTTGAAAATTTTTTTTTCGAAAACTTTTTTGAAATTTTTTTTTTTGAAAATTTTTTTTTTTGAAATTTTTTTGAAATTTTTTTTTGAATTTTTTTGAATTTTTTTTTTGAAATTTTTTTTAAATTTTTTTTTTGAAATTTTTTTTAAATTTTTTTTAAATTTTTTTTTTGAAATTTTTTTTTTTGAAAATTTTTTTGAATTTTTTTTTTATTTTTTATTGAAATTTTTTTTTTTTTGAAATTTTTTTAAAATTTTTTTTTTGAAATTTTTTTTTCGAAATTTTTTTTTTGAAATTTTTTTTTTTGAAAATTTTTTTGAATTTTTTTTAAATTTTTTATTGAAATTTTTTTTTTAATTTTTTTTGAAATTTTTTTAAAATTTTTTTTTTATTTTTTTTTTTTAATTTTTTTTTAAATTTTTTTTTCGAAATTTTTTTTAAAATTTTTTTTTGAAAAATTTTTTTTTTGAATTTTTTTAAAATTTTTTTTAAATTTTTTTTTTGGAAATTTTTTTTTTGAAATTTTTTTTAATTTTTTTTTTATTTTTTTGAGATTTTTTTTTAAATTTTTTTTTTTGAAATTTTTTTAAATTTTTTTTTAAATTTTTTTTTTGAAATTTTTTTTAAAATTTTTTTTTGAAATTTTTTTTTTCGAAATTTTTTTTAAATTTTTTTTTTGAAATTTTTTTTTTTTTTTTTTTGAATTTTTTTTTTTAATTTTTTTATGAAACTTTTTTTTTTAATTTTTTTTTCGAAATTATTTTTTTAATTTTTTAAAATTTTTTTGAAATTTTTTTTAATTTTTTTTAAAATTTTTTTAAATTTTTTTTTGGAAATCTTTTTTTTTGAAATTTTTATTTGAAATTTTTTTTTAATTTTTTTTAAATTTTTTTTTTGGAAATTTTTTTTTTGAAATTTTTTTAAATTTTTTTTAAATTTTTTTGAGATTTTTTTTTTAATTTTTTTTTTGAAATTTTTTTAAATTTTTTTTTTGATTTTTTTGAAATTTTTTTTAAATTTTTTTTTTGAAATTTTTTTTTTTGAAAATTTTTTTGAATTTTTTTTTTTATTTTTTATTGAAATTTTTTTTTTTTTTTTTTGAAATTTTTTTAAAATTTTTTTTTATTTTTATTTTTGAAATTTTTTTTTTAAATTTTTTTTTCGAAATTTTTTTTTTGAAATTTTTTTATTTGAAAATTTTTTTTTTTATTTTTATTTTGAAATTTTTTTTTTTAACTTTTTTTTCGAAATTTTTTTTTTGATTTTTTTGAAATTTTTTTTAAATTTTTTTTTTGAAATTTTTTTTTCGAAATTTTTTTTTTGAAATTTTTTTTTTTGAAAATTTTTTTGAATTTTTTTTTTAATTTTTTATTGAAATTTTTTTTTTTTTTTTTGAAATTTTTTTAAAATTTTTTTTTTATTTTTTTTTTTGAAATTTTTTTTTTAAATTTTTTTTTCGAAATTTTTTTTTTGATTTTTTTGAAAATTTTTTTAAATTTTTTTTTTGAAATTTTTTTTCGAAATTTTTTTTTTGAAATTTTTTTTTTTGAAAATTTTTTTGAATTTTTTTTTTAATTTTTTATTGAAATTTTTTTTAAATTTTTTTTTTGAAATTTTTTTGAAATTTTTTTTTATTTTTTTTTTGAATTTTTTTTTTTAAATTTTTTTGAAATTTTTTTTTTGAAATTTTTTTTAAATTTTTTTTTTGAAATTTTTTTTTTGAAAATTTTTTTTTATTTTTTATTGAAATTTTTTTTTTTATTTTTTTTTGAAATTTTTTTAAAATTTTTTTTTTTATTTTTTTTTTTGAAATTTTTTTTTTAATTTTTTTTTCGAAATTTTTTTTAATTTTTTTTTAATTTTTTTGAGATTTTTTTTTAATTTTTTTTTTTTGAAATTTTTTTAATTTTTTTTTTAAATTTTTTTTTTGAAAATTTTTTTTTGATTTTTTTGAAATTTTTTTTAAATTTTTTTTTTGAAATTTTTTTTTCGAAATTTTTTTTTTGAAATTTTTTTTTTTGAAAATTTTTTTGAATTTTTTTTTTAATTTTTTATTGAAATTTTTTTTAAATTTTTTTTTTTGAAATTTTTTTGAAATTTTTTTTTATTTTTTTTTTGAATTTTTTTTTTAAATTTTTTTGAAATTTTTTTTTTGAAATTTTTTTTAAATTTTTTTTTTGAAATTTTTTTTTTGAAAATTTTTTTTTATTTTTTATTGAAATTTTTTTTTTTATTTTTTTTTTTAATTTTTTAAAAATTTTTTTTTTTATTTTTTTTTTCGAAATTTTTTTTAATTTTTTTTTTATTTTTTTGAGAATTTTTTTTAAATTTTTTTTTTTGAAATTTTTTTAATTTTTTTTTTAAATTTTTTTTTTGAAATTTTTTTTTAAATTTTTTTTTGAAATTTTTTTTTTCGAAATTTTTTTTAAATTTTTTTTTTGAAAATTTTTTTTTTTTATTTTTTTTTTGAATTTTTTTTTAAAATTTTTTTATGAAACTTTTTTTTTTAATTTTTTTTTCGAAATTATTTTTTTAATTTTTTTAAATTTTTTTGAAATTTTTTTTAATTTTTTTTTAAATTTTTTTTAAATTTTTTTTTGGAAATTTTTTTTTTTTTAATTTTTATTTGAAATTTTTTTTTAATTTTTTTTAAATTTTTTTTTTTGGAATTTTTTTTTGAAATTTTTTTTAATTTTTTTTTTTTTTTGAAATTTTTTTAAATTTTTTTTTGATTTTTTTGAAATTTTTTTTGAAATTTTTTTTTTTGAAATTTTTTTTTTAAATTTTTTTTTTAATTTTTTTTAAATTTTTTTTTTGGAAATTTTTTTTTTTGAAATTTTTTTAAATTTTTTTTTATTTTTTTGAGATTTTTTTTTAAATTTTTTTTTTGGAAATTTTTTTTTTGAAATTTTTTTAAATTTTTTTTTTATTTTTTTGAGATTTTTTTTTCAATTTTTTTTTTCGAAATTTTTTTTAAATTTTTTTTTTGAAATTTTTTTTTTGAAATTTTTTTGAAATTTTTTTTAAATTTTTTTTAAATTTTTTTTTTGGAAATTTTTTTTTTGAAATTTTTTTTAATTTTTTTTTTATTTTTTTGAGATTTTTTTTTTTGAAATTTTTTTAAAATTTTTTTTAAATTTTTTTTTTTGGAATTTTTTTTTTGAAATTTTTTTTAATTTTTTTTTAATTTTTTTGAGATTTTTTTTTTGAAATTTTTTTAATTTTTTTTTTGAAATTTTTTTTAAAATTTTTTTTTGAAATTTTTTTTTTTGAAATTTTTTTTTTTTAATTTTTTTTTAAAATTTTTTTTTTCGAAATTTTTTTTAAATTTTTTTTTTTGAAAATTTTTTTTTCGAAAACTTTTTTGAAATTTTTTTTTTTGAAAATTTTTTTTTTTGAAATTTTTTTGAAATTTTTTTTTGAATTTTTTTGAAATTTTTTTTTGAAATTTTTTTTAAATTTTTTTTTTGAAATTTTTTTTAAATTTTTTTTTTGAAATTTTCTTTAAATTTTTTTTTTGAAAATTTTTTTGAATTTTTTTTTTATTTTTTATTGAAATTTTTTTTTTCTTGAAATTTTTTTAAAATTTTTTTTTGAAATTTTTTTTTCGAAATTTTTTTTTTGAAATTTTTTTTTTTGAAAATTTTTTTGAATTTTTTTTAAATTTTTTATTGAAATTTTTTTTTTATTTTTTTTGAAATTTTTTTAAAATTTTTTTTTTTATTTTTTTTTTTAATTTTTTTTTTAATTTTTTTTTCGAAATTTTTTTTAAAATTTTTTTAAATTTTTTTTTTGGAAATTTTTTTTTTGAAATTTTTTTTAATTTTTTTTTTATTTTTTTGAGATTTTTTTTTAAATTTTTTTTTGAAATTTTTTTTTTCGAAATTTTTTTTAAATTTTTTTAAAATTTTTTTTTTGGAAATTTTTTAAAATTTTTTTTAAATTTTTTTTTTATTTTTTTGAGATTTTTTTTTGAAAAATTTTTTTTTTGAAATTTTTTTAAAATTTTTTTTAAATTTTTTTTTTGGAAATTTTTTTTTTGAAATTTTTTTTAATTTTTTTTTTATTTTTTTGAGATTTTTTTTTAAATTTTTTTTTTTGAAATTTTTTTAAATTTTTTTTAAAATTTTTTTTTGAAATTTTTTTTTAAATTTTTTTTTGAAATTTTTTTTTTCGAAATTTTTTTTAAATTTTTTTTTTGAAATTTTTTTTTTTTTTTTTTGAATTTTTTTTAAAATTTTTTTATGAAACTTTTTTTTTTTAATTTTTTTTTCGAAATTATTTTTATTTTTTTTTTGAAATTTTTTTGAGATTTTTTTTTTTATTTTTTTTTTGGAAATTTTTTTTGAATTTTTTTTTTTTTTTGATTTTTTTTTGAAATTTTTTTTTTTTATTTTTTTTTCGAAATTTTTTTGAGAATTTTTTTAAAATTTTTTTTTTTCGAAATTTTTTTTTCAATTTTTTAAAAATTTTTTTTGAAATTTTTTTTTTGAAATTTTTTTTTTTTAATTTTTTTTTGAAAATTTTATTTTTAATTTTTTTTTCGAAATTTTTTTGAGAATTTTTTTAAAATTTTTTTTTAAATTTTTTTTTGAAATTTTTTTTAAATTTATTTTTTTTGAAATTTTTTTTTTTATTTTTTTTTGAAAATTTTTTTTTTATTTTTTTTTTTGAAATTTTTTTTTGAATTTTTTTTTTTATTTTTTTTTTGAATTTTTTTTTTGAATTTTTTTTTGAAAATTTTTTTAAATTTTTTTTTTTGAAATTTTTTTTTTTATTTTTTTTTGAAAAATTTTTTTTTTATTTTTTTTTTTGAAATTTTTTTGATAATTTTTTTTAAAATTTTTTTTTTCATTTTTTTTTGAAATTTTTTTTTTCTTTTTTTTTGAAATTTTTTTGAGAATTTTTTTTAAAATTTTTTTTTAAATTTTTTTTTTGAATTTTTTTTTTCTAAATTTTTTTTTCAATTTTTTTTTGAAATTTTTTTAAAATTTTTTTTTCATTTTTTTTTTTTTTTTTTTTTTTTTTTTGAAATTTTTTTTTTTCATTTTTTTTTGGAAAATTTTTTTTTTATTTTTTTTTTGAAATTTTTTTGAGAATTTTTTTAAAAATTTTTTTTTGAAATTTTTTTTTTTTAATTTTTTTTAAATTTTTTTTTTGGAAATTTTTTTTTTTTATTTTTTTTTGAAAAATTTTTTTTATTTTTTTTTGAAAATTATTTTTTTTTTGAAAAATTTTTTTTTTCATTTTTCTTTGAAAAATTTTTTTTTAAATTTTTTTTTGAAAATTTTTTTTTTTATTTTTTTTTTGAAATTTTTTTGAGAATTTTTTTTTTATTTTTTTTTTTGAAAATTTTTTTGAAATTTTTTTTGAAATTTTTTTTTTTTTGATTTTTTTTTGAAATTTTTTTTTTTTTATTTTTTTTTCGAAATTTTTTTGAGAATTTTTTTAAAATTTTTTTTTTTCGAAATTTTTTTTTCAATTTTTTAAAAAATTTTTTAAAAATTTTTTTTTGAAATTTTTTTTAAATTTTTTTTTCATTTTTTTTTTATTTTTTTTGAAATTTTTTTTTTATTTTTTTTTGAAATTTTTTTTTTTTATTTTTTTTTGAAATTTTTTTGAGAATTTTTTTTTAAATTTTTTTTTTAATTTTTTTTTTGAAATTTTTAAATTTTTTTTTTGGAAATTTTTTTTTTTATTTTTTTTTCAATTTTTTTAAAATTTTTTTTTTTAATTTTTTTTTGAAATTTTTTTAAAATTTTTTTTTCATTTTTTTTTTTTTGAAATTTTTTTTTTATTTTTTTTTGAAAAATTTTTTTTGAAATTTTTTTTAAATTTTTTTTTTGGAAATTTTTTTTTTATTTTTTTTTGAAAATTTTTTTTATTTTTTTTTGAAAATTTTTTTTTTTTTGAAAAATTTTTTTTTTCATTTTTTTTTGAAAAATTTTTTTTTAAATTTTTTTTTGAAAAATTTTTTTTTTATTTTTGTTTTATTTTTTTTTTGATTTTTTTTGAATTTTTTGAAATTTTTTTTGAATTTTTTTTTTGATTATTTTTTGAAAATTTTTTTTTTAATTTTTTTTTCGAAATTTTTTTTTCAATTTTTTTAAAATTTTTTTTTTTGATTTTTTTTTGAAATTTTTTTTAAATTTATTTTTTTTGAAATTTTTTTTTTTGAAAATTTTTTTTTTTATTTTTTTTTTTGAAATTTTTTTGATAATTTTTTTTAAAATTTTTTTTTGAAATTTTTTTTTTGAAATTTTTTTGAGAATTTTTTTTAAAATTTTTTTTTTAATTTTTTTTTTGAATTTTTTTTTTTGAAAATTTTTTTGAAATTTTTTTTGAATTTTTTTTTTTGATTATTTTTTGAAAATTTTTTTTTAAAATTTTTTTTTCGAAATTTTTTTGAGAATTTTTTTAAAAATTTTTTTTTCGAAATTTTTTTTTCAATTTTTTTAAAAATTTTTTTTAAATTTTTTTTTGAAATTTTTTTAAAATTTATTTTTCATTTTTTTTTTTTTTTTTTAATTTTTTTTTTTTTTTTTTGAAAAATTTTTTTTTTATTTTTTTTTTTGAATTTTTTTTTTCAAAATTTTTTTTTCAATTTTTTTAAAATTTTTTTTTTTTGATTTTTTTTTGAAATATTTTTTAAATTTATTTTTTTTGAAATTTTTTTTTTTAATTTTTTTTTGAAAAATTTTTTTTTTATTTTTTTTTTTGATAATTTTTTTGAGAATTTTTTTTTTTTTTTTTTTTTTTTTTTTTTTGAAATTTTTTTGAGAATTTTTTTTAAAATTTTTTTTTTAATTTTTTTTGAAATTTTTTTTTTAAATTTTTTTTTGAAAATTTTATTTTTAATTTTTTTTTCGAAATTTTTTTGAGAATTTTTTTAAAATTTTTTTTTAAATTTTTTTTTGAAATTTTTTTTAAATTTATTTTTTTTGAAATTTTTTTTTTTATTTTTTTTTGAAAATTTTTTTTTTATTTTTTTTTTTGAAATTTTTTTTTGAATTTTTTTTTTTTATTTTTTTTTTGAATTTTTTTTTTGAATTTTTTTTTGAAAATTTTTTTAAATTTTTTTTTTTGAAATTTTTTTTTTATTTTTTTTTGAAAAATTTTTTTTTTATTTTTTTTTTTGAAATTTTTTTGATAATTTTTTTTAAAATTTTTTTTTTCATTTTTTTTTGAAATTTTTTTTTTCTTTTTTTTTGAAATTTTTTTGAGAATTTTTTTTAAAATTTTTTTTTAAATTTTTTTTTTGAATTTTTTTTTTCTAAATTTTTTTTTCAATTTTTTTAAAATTTTTTTTTGAAATTTTTTTAAAATTTTTTTTTAATTTTTTTTTTTTTTTTTTTTTTTGAAATTTTTTTTTTCATTTTTTTTTGGAAAATTTTTTTTTTATTTTTTTTTTAAATTTTTTTGAGATTTTTTTTTTTTTTTTATTTTTTTTTTGAAATTTTTTTGAGAATTTTTTTAAAAATTTTTTTTTGAAATTTTTTTTTTTTAATTTTTTTTAAATTTTTTTTTTGGAAATTTTTTTTTTTTATTTTTTTTTGAAAAATTTTTTTTATTTTTTTTTGAAAATTATTTTTTTTTTGAAAAATTTTTTTTTTCATTTTTCTTTGAAAAATTTTTTTTTAAATTTTTTTTTGAAAATTTTTTTTTTTATTTTTTTTTTGAAATTTTTTTGAGAATTTTTTTTTTATTTTTTTTTTTGAAAATTTTTTTGAAATTTTTTTTGAAATTTTTTTTTTTTTGATTTTTTTTTGAAATTTTTTTTTTTTTTTTTTTTTTTCGAAATTTTTTTGAGAATTTTTTTAAAATTTTTTTTTTTCGAAATTTTTTTTTCAATTTTTTAAAAATTTTTTTAAAAATTTTTTTTTGAAATTTTTTTTAAATTTTTTTTTCATTTTTTTTTTATTTTTTTCGAAATTTTTTTTTTATTTTTTTTTGAAATTTTTTTTTTTTATTTTTTTTTTGAAATTTTTTTGAGAATTTTTTTTTAAATTTTTTTTTTAATTTTTTTTTTGAAATTTTTAAATTTTTTTTTTGGAAATTTTTTTTTTTATTTTTTTTTCAATTTTTTTTAAATTTTTTTTTTTATTTTTTTTTGAAATTTTTTTAAAATTTTTTTTTCATTTTTTTTTTTTTTTAAATTTTTTTTTTATTTTTTTTTGAAAAATTTTTTTTGAAATTTTTTTTAAATTTTTTTTTTGGAAATTTTTTTTTTATTTTTTTTTGAAAATTTTTTTTATTTTTTTTTGAAAATTTTTTTTTTTTTGAAAAATTTTTTTTTTCATTTTTTTTTGAAAAATTTTTTTTTAAATTTTTTTTTGAAAAATTTTTTTTTTATTTTTGTTTTATTTTTTTTTTGATTTTTTTTGAATTTTTAGAAATTTTTTTTGAGTTTTTTTTTTGATTATTTTTTGAAAATTTTTTTTTAAATTTTTTTTTCGAAATTTTTTTTTCAATTTTTTTAAAATTTTTTTTTTTGATTTTTTTTTGAAATTTTTTTTAAATTTATTTTTTTTGAAATTTTTTTTTTTGAAAAATTTTTTTTTTATTTTTTTTTTTGAAATTTTTTTGATAATTTTTTTTAAAATTTTTTTTTGAAATTTTTTTTTTGAAATTTTTTTGAGAATTTTTTTTAAAATTTTTTTTTTTATTTTTTTTTTGAATTTTTTTTTTTGAAAATTTTTTTGAAATTTTTTTTGAATTTTTTTTTTTGATTATTTTTTGAAAATTTTTTTTTAAAATTTTTTTTTCGAAATTTTTTTGAGAATTTTTTTAAAAATTTTTTTTTCGAAATTTTTTTTTCAATTTTTTTAAAAATTTTTTTTAAATTTTTTTTTGAAATTTTTTTAAAATTTATTTTTCATTTTTTTTTTTTTTTTTAAATTTTTTTTTTTTTTTTTTGAAAAATTTTTTTTTTATTTTTTTTTTTGAATTTTTTTTTTCAAATTTTTTTTTTCAATTTTTTTAAAAATTTTTTTTTTTGATTTTTTTTTGAAATATTTTTTAAATTTATTTTTTTTGAAATTTTTTTTTTTAATTTTTTTTTGAAAAATTTTTTTTTTATTTTTTTTTTTGATAATTTTTTTGAGAATTTTTTTTTTTTTTTTTTTTTATTTTTTTTTTGAAATTTTTTTGAGAATTTTTTTTAAAATTTTTTTTTTAATTTTTTTTTTGAATTTTTTTTTTCTAAATTTTTTTTTCAATTTTTTTAAAAATTTTTTTTGAAATTTTTTTAAAATTTTTTTTTCATTTTTTTTTTTTTTTTTTTTTTGAAATTTTTTTTTTTCATTTTTTTTTGGAAAATTTTTTTTTTATTTTTTTTTTAAATTTTTTTGAGATTTTTTTTTTTTTTTTATTTTTTTTTTGAAATTTTTTTGAGAATTTTTTTAAAAATTTTTTTTTGAAATTTTTTTTTTTAATTTTTTTTAAATTTTTTTTTTGGAAATTTTTTTTTTTTATTTTTTTTTGAAAAATTTTTTTTATTTTTTTTTGAAAATTATTTTTTTTTTGAAAAATTTTTTTTTTCATTTTTTTTTGAAAAATTTTTTTTTTAATTTTTTTTTGAAAATTTTTTTTTTTATTTTTTTTTTGAAATTTTTTTGAGAATTTTTTTTTTATTTTTTTTTTTGAAAATTTTTTTGAAATTTTTTTTGAAATTTTTTTTTTTTGATTTTTTTTTGAAATTTTTTTTTTTTTATTTTTTTTTCGAAATTTTTTTGAGAATTTTTTTAAAATTTTTTTTTTTCGAAATTTTTTTTTCAATTTTTTAAAAATTTTTTTAAAAATTTTTTTTTGAAATTTTTTTTAAATTTTTTTTTCATTTTTTTTTTATTTTTTTTGAAATTTTTTTTTTATTTTTTTTTGAAATTTTTTTTTTTTATTTTTTTTTTGAAATTTTTTTGAGAATTTTTTTTTAAATTTTTTTTTTAATTTTTTTTTTGAAATTTTTAAATTTTTTTTTTGGAAATTTTTTTTTTTATTTTTTTTTTCAAAATTTTTTTTGAAATTTTTTTTAAATTTTTTTTTTGGAATTTTTTTTTTTATTTTTTTTTGAAAATTTTTTTTATTTTTTTTTGAAAATTTTTTTTTTTTTGAAAAATTTTTTTTTTCATTTTTTTTTGAAAAATTTTTTTTTAAATTTTTTTTTGAAAATTTTTTTTTTTATTTTTGTTTTATTTTTTTTTTGATTTTTTTTGAATTTTTTGAAATTTTTTTTGAATTTTTTTTTTGATTATTTTTTGAAAATTTTTTTTTTAATTTTTTTTTCGAAATTTTTTTTTCAATTTTTTTAAAATTTTTTTTTTTTGATTTTTTTTTGAAATTTTTTTTAAATTTATTTTTTTTGAAATTTTTTTTTTTGAAAATTTTTTTTTTTATTTTTTTTTTTGAAATTTTTTTGATAATTTTTTTTAAAATTTTTTTTTGAAATTTTTTTTTTGAAATTTTTTTGAGAATTTTTTTTAAAATTTTTTTTTTAATTTTTTTTTTGAAATTTTTTGAAATTTTTTTTTTTCGAAATTTTTTTTTCAATTTTTTAAAAATTTTTTTTGAAAATTTTTTTGAAATTTTTTTTGAAATTTTTTTTTTCGAAAACTTTTTTGAAATTTTTTTTGAAATTTTTTTTTTGAAAATTTTTTTTTTTAATTTTTTTTTGAAAATTTTATTTTTAATTTTTTTTTCGAAATTTTTTTGAGAATTTTTTTAAAAATTTTTTTTTCGAAATTTTTTTTTCAATTTTTTTAAAATTTTTTTTAAAATTTTTTTTTGAAATTTTTTTTAAATTTATTTTTTTTGAAATTTTTTTTTTTATTTTTTTTTGAAAATTTTTTTTTTAATTTTTTTTTTTGAAATTTTTTTGAGAATTTTTTTTTGAAAATTTTTTTTATTTTTTTTTGAAAATTTTTTTTTTTTTTGAAAAATTTTTTTTTTCATTTTTTTTTTGAAAAATTTTTTTTTTCATTTTTTTTTGAAAAATTTTTTTTAAAATTTTTTTTTGAAAAAATTTTTTTTTATTTTTTTTTATTTTTTTTTTGAAATTTTTTTTTTTATTTTTTTTTGAAAATTTTTTTTTTAATTTTTTTTTGAAATTTTTTTGAGATTTTTTTTTTATTTTTTTTTTTGAAATTTTTTTTGAATTTTTTTTTTTTTTTGATTTTTTTTTGAAATTTTTTTTTTTTTTTTTTTTTTCGAAATTTTTTAAAATTTTTTTTTTTCGAAATTTTTTTTTCAATTTTTTAAAAATTTTTTTTGAAAATTTTTTTGAAATTTTTTTTGAAATTTTTTTTTTCGAAAACTTTTTTGAAATTTTTTTTGAAATTTTTTTTTTGAAAATTTTTTTTTTTAATTTTTTTTTGAAAATTTTATTTTTAATTTTTTTTTCGAAATTTTTTTGAGAATTTTTTTAAAAATTTTTTTTTCGAAATTTTTTTTTCAATTTTTTTAAAATTTTTTTTAAAATTTTTTTTTGAAATTTTTTTTAAATTTATTTTTTTTGAAATTTTTTTTTTTATTTTTTTTTGAAAATTTTTTTTTTAATTTTTTTTTTTGAAATTTTTTTGAGAATTTTTTTTTGAAAATTTTTTTTATTTTTTTTTGAAAATTTTTTTTTTTTTTGAAAAATTTTTTTTTTCATTTTTTTTTTGAAAAATTTTTTTTTTCATTTTTTTTTGAAAAATTTTTTTTAAAATTTTTTTTTGAAAAAATTTTTTTTTATTTTTTTTTATTTTTTTTTTGAAATTTTTTTTTTTATTTTTTTTTGAAAATTTTTTTTTTAATTTTTTTTTGAAATTTTTTTGAGATTTTTTTTTTATTTTTTTTTTTGAAATTTTTTTTGAATTTTTTTTTTTTTTTGATTTTTTTTTGAAATTTTTTTTTTTTTTTTTTTTTTCGAAATTTTTTAAAATTTTTTTTTTTCGAAATTTTTTTTTCAATTTTTTAAAAATTTTTTTTGAAAATTTTTTTGAAATTTTTTTAGAAATTTTTTTTTTCGAAAACTTTTTTGAAATTTTTTTTGAAATTTTTTTTTTGAAAATTTTTTTTTTAAATTTTTTTTTGAAAATTTTATTTTTAATTTTTTTTTCGAATTTTTTTTTTCAATTTTTTTAAAATTTTTTTTAAAATTTTTTTTTGAAATTTTTTTTAAATTTATTTTTTTTGAAATTTTTTTTTTATTTTTTTTGAAAATTTTTTTTTTTTATTTTTTTTTTTGAAATTTTTTTGAGAATTTTTTTTTTTATTTTTTTTTTGAATTTTTTTTTGAAATTTTTTTTAAATTTTTTTTTTTGAATTTTTTTTTGAAAATTTTTTTTCATTTTTTTTTGAAAATTTTTTTTTTTCATTTTTTTTTTAAATTTTTTTTTTATTTTTTTTTGAAAATTTTTTTTTTATTTTTTTTTTGAAATTTTTTTGAGATTTTTTTTTTATTTTTTTTTTGAAATTTTTTTTGAAATTTTTTTTTTTTTGATTTTTTTTTGAAATTTTTTTTTTTTTATTTTTTTTTCGAAATTTTTTTGAGAATTTTTTTAAAATTTTTTTTTTTCGAAATTTTTTTTTCAATTTTTTAAAAATTTTTTTTGAAAATTTTTTTGAAATTTTTTTTGAAATTTTTTTTGAAATTTTTTTTTTCGAAAACTTTTTTGAAATTTTTTTTGAAATTTTTTTTTTGAAAATTTTTTTTTTAAATTTTTTTTTGAAAATTTTATTTTTAATTTTTTTTTTCGAAATTTTTTTGAGAATTTTTTTAAAAATTTTTTTTTCGAAATTTTTTTTGAAATATTTTTGAGAATTTTTTTAAAAATTTTTTTTTTAATTTTTTTTTTGAAATTTTTAAATTTTTTTTTTGGAAATTTTTTTTTAAATTTTTTTTTCGAAATTTTTTTTTCAATTTTTTTAAAATTTTTTTTTTAAATTTTTTTTTGAAATTTTTTTAAAATTTTTTTTTAATTTTTTTTTTTTTTTTTTTTTTTTGAATTTTTTTTTTTATTTTTTTTTGAAAAATTTTTTTTTTAATTTGTTTTTTTTAAAATTTTTTTGAGAATATTTTTTTTTATTTTTTTTTTGAAATTTTTTTGAGAATTTTTTTTTAAATTTTTTTTTTAAATTTTTTTTTTTAATTTTTTTTTGGAAATTTTTTTTTTTTATTTTTTTTTGAAAAATTTTTTTATTTTTTTTTGTAAATTATTTTTTTTTGAAAATTTTTTTTTTTCATTTTTTTTTTGAAAAAATTTTTTTTTCATTTTTTTTTTGAAAAATTTTTTTTAAAATTTTTTTTTGAAAAATTTTTTTTTTCATTTTTTTTTTGAAATTTTTTTAAAATTTATTTTTCATTTTTTTTTTTTTTTGAAATTTTTTTTAAATTTTTTTTTGAAAATTTTTTTTATTTTTTTTTTGAAATTTTTTTTTCGAAATTTTTTTTTCAATTTTTTTAAAATTTTTTTTTTTAATTTTTTTTTGAAATTTTTTTAAAATTTTTTTTTAATTTTTTTTTTTTTTTTTTTTTTTTGAATTTTTTTTTTTATTTTTTTTTGAAAAATTTTTTTTTTAATTTTTTTTTTTTAAATTTTTTTGAGAATATTTTTTTTTTATTTTTTTTTTGAAATTTTTTTGAGAATTTTTTTAAAAATTTTTTTTTTAAATTTTTTTTTTTAATTTTTTTTTGGAAATTTTTTTTTTTTATTTTTTTTTGAAAAATTTTTTTATTTTTTTTTGTAAATTATTTTTTTTTGAAAATTTTTTTTTTTCAGTTTTTTTTTGAAAAAATTTTTTTTTCATTTTTTTTTTGAAAAATTTTTTTTAAAATTTTTTTTTGAAAAATTTTTTTTTTCATTTTTTTTTTGAAATTTTTTTAAAATTTATTTTTCATTTTTTTTTTTTTTTGAAATTTTTTTTAAATTTTTTTTTGAAAATTTTTTTTTTTATTTTTTTTTTGAAATTTTTTTTTTCGAAATTTTTTTTTCAATTTTTTTAAATTTTTTTTTTTTATTTTTTTTTGAAATTTTTTTTAAATTTATTTTTTTTGAAATTTTTTTTTATTTTTTTTTTGAAAATTTTTTTTTTTTATTTTTTTTTTTGAAATTTTTTTGAGAATTTTTTTTAAAATTTTTTTTTTATTTTTTTTTTGAATTTTTTTTTTGAAAATTTTTTTGAAATTTTTTTTGAATTTTTTTTTTGATTATTTTTTGAAAATTTTTTTTTTAATTTTTTTTTCGAAGTTTTTGAGAATTTTTTTAAAAATTTTTTTTTCGAAATTTTTTTTTCAATTTTTTAAAAATTTTTTTTAAATTTTTTTTTGAATTTTTTTTTAAATTTATTTTTCATTTTTTTTTTTTTTTTTTTTTTGAATTTTTTTTTTATTTTTTTTTGAAAATTTTTTTTTTTATTTTTTTTTCGAAATTTTTTTGAGAATTTTTTTAAAAATTTTTTTTTCGAAATTTTTTTTTCAATTTTTTTAAAATTTTTTTCTTTGATTTTTTTTTGAAATTTTTTTTAAATTTATTTTTTTTGAAATTTTTTTTTTTGAAATTTTTTTTTTTTGAAATTTTTTTTTTTTATTTTTTTTTTTGAAATTTTTTTTTTTAATTTTTTTTTTTTGAAATTTTTTTGATAATTTTTTTTTAAATTTTTTTTTGAAATTTTTTTTTTAAATTTTTTTTTTGGAAATTTTTTTTTTTTATTTTTTTTTGAAAATTTTTTTTATTTTTTTTTGAAAAATTTTTTTTTTTTTGAAAAATTTTTTTTTTCATTTTTTTTTTGAAAAATTTTTTTTTTCATTTTTTTTTGAAAAAATTTTTTTTAATTTTTTTTTTATTTTTTTTTGAAATTTTTTTTTATTTTTTTTTTGAAATTTTTTTGAGATTTTTTTTTTATTTTTTTTTTTTGAAATTTTTTTTGAAATTTTTCAATTTTTTTTGATTTTTTTTTTAAATTTTTTTTTTTTATTTTTTTTTTGAAATTTTTTTGAGAATTTTTTTAAAATTTTTTTTTTCGAAATTTTTTTTTCAATTTTTTAAAAATTTTTTTTGAAAATTTTTTTGAAATTTTTTTTGAAATTTTTTTTGAAATTTTTTTTTTCGAAAACTTTTTTGAAATTTTTTTTGAAATTTTTTTTTTGAAAATTTTTTTTTAAAATTTTTTTTTGAAAATTTTATTTTTAATTTTTTTTTCGAAATTTTTTTGAGAATTTTTTTAAAAATTTTTTTTTCGAAATTTTTTTTTCAATTTTTTTAAAAATTTTTTTTAAATTTTTTTTTTAAATTTTTTTTTTTATTTTTTTTTGAAAAATTTTTTTTTTATTTTTTTTTTTTGAAATTTTTTTTTGAATTTTTTTTTTTTTATTTTTTTTTGAATTTTTTTTTGAAATTTTTTTTTGAAATTTTTTTTTGAAATTTTTTTTTTTTAATTTTTTTTTTGAATTTTTTTTTTTGAATTTTTTTTTTGAAATTTTTTTTTTCATTTTTTTTTGAAAATTTTTTTTTTTTCATTTTTTTTTGAAAAATTTTTTTTTTAATTTTTTTTTGAAAATTTTTTTTTTTATTTTTTTTTTATTTTTTTTTGAAATTTTTTTTAAATTTATTTTTCATTTTTTTTTTTTGAATTTTTTTTTTTTTTTTTTTTTGAAAATTTTTTTTTTTATTTTTTTTTTTGAAATTTTTTTGGGATTTTTTTTTTTTAATTTTTTTTTTAATTTTTTTTTTGAATTTTTTTTTAAATTTTTTTTTTGAATTTTTTTTTTTGAAAATTATTTTTTTCATTTTTTTTTGAAAATTTTTTTTTT
>OX101819.2:33021740-33081740 GCA_944452925.2 Chrysolina oricalcia
CATTTTTTTTTGAATTTTTTTTTTTTTTTTTTTTCATTTTTTTTTGAATTTTTTTTTTTTTTTTTTTGAAATTTTTTTTAAAATTTTTTTTTTTTATTTTTTTTTTGAATTTTTTTTTTGAAAATTTTTTTGAAATTTTTTTTGAATTTTTTTTTTTGATTATTTTTTGAAAATTTTTTTTTAAATTTTTTTTTCGAAATTTTTTTGAGAATTTTTTTAAAAATTTTTTTTTCGAAATTTTTTTTTCAATTTTTTTTAAATTTTTTTTTAAATTTTTTTTTTAAATTTTTTTTAAATTTATTTTTCATTTTTTTTATTTTTAAATTTTTTTTTTTTTTTTTTTGAAAAATTTTTTTTTTATTTTTTTTTTTGAAATTTTTTTTTCAAAATTTTTTTTTCAATTTTTTTAAAATTTTTTTTTTTGATTTTTTTTTGAAATTTTTTTTAAATTTATTTTTTTTGAAATTTTTTTTTAAAATTTTTTTTTGAAAAATTTTTTTTTTATTTTTTTTTTGATAATTTTTTTAAAATTTTTTTTTTTCATTTTTTTTTGAAATTTTTTTTTTCTTTTTTTTTTAAATTTTTTTGAGAATTTTTTTTAAACTTTTTTTTTAAATTTTTTTTTTGAATTTTTTTTTTCGAAATTTTTTTTTCAATTTTTTTAAAATTTTTTTTTGAAATTTTTTTAAAATTTTTTTTTCATTTTTTTTTTTTTTTTTGAAATTTTTTTTTTTCATTTTTTTTTGAAAAATTTTTTTTGTTTTTTTTTTTAATTTTTTTGAGAATTTTTTTTTTTTTTTTTTTATTTTTTTTTTGAAATTTTTTTGAGAATTTTTTTAAAAATTTTTTTTTGAAATTTTTTTTTTTTAATTTTTTTTAAATTTTTTTTTTGGAAATTTTTTTTTTATTTTTTTTTGAAAAATTTTTTTTATTTTTTTTTGAAAATTATTTTTTTTTGAAAAATTTTTTTTTTCATTTTTTTTTTGAAAAATTTTTTTTTTCATTTTTTTTTGAAAAATTTTTTTTAAAATTTTTTTTTGAAAATTTTTTTTTTTAATTTTTTTTTTGAAATTTTTTTGAGAATTTTTTTTTTATTTTTTTTTTGAAAATTTTTTTGAAATTTTTTTTGAAATTTTTTTTTTTTGATTTTTTTTTGAAATTTTTTTTTTTATTTTTTTTTCGAAATTTTTTTGAGAATTTTTTTAAAATTTTTTTTTTTCGAATTTTTTTTTTCAATTTTTTACAATTTTTTTTTTAAATTTTTTTTTGAAATTTTTTTTAAATTTTTTTTTCATTTTTTTTTTTATTTTTTTTGAAATTTTTTTTTTATTTTTTTTTTAAATTTTTTTTTTTTATTTTTTTTTGAAATTTTTTTGAGAATTTTTTTAAAAATTTTTTTTTTAATTTTTTTTTTTGAAATTTTTAAATTTTTTTTTTGGAAATTTTTTTTTAAATTTTTTTTTCGAAATTTTTTTTTCAATTTTTTTAAAATTTTTTTTTAAAAATTTTTTTTTGAAATTTTTTTAAAATTTTTTTTTAATTTTTTTTTTTTTTTTTTGAATTTTTTTTTTTTTTTTTTTTTGAAAAATTTTTTTTTTAATTTTTTTTTTTTAAATTTTTTTGAGAATATTTTTTTTTATTTTTTTTTTGAAATTTTTTTGAGAATTTTTTTAAAAATTTTTTTTTTAAATTTTTTTTTTTAATTTTTTTTTTGGAATTTTTTTTTAATTTTTTTTTGAAAAATTTTTTTATTTTTTTTTGTAAATTATTTTTTTTTGAAAAATTTTTTTTTTCATTTTTTTTTTGAAAATTTTTTTTTTTCATTTTTTTTTTGAAAAATTTTTTTTAAAATTTTTTTTTGAAAAATTTTTTTTTTCATTTTTTTTTTGAAAAATTTTTTTTTTTATTTTTTTTTGAAATTTTTTTTAAATTTATTTTTTATTTTTTTTTTTTTTTGAAATTTTTTTTTAAATTTTTTTTTGAAAATTTTTTTTTTTATTTTTTTTTTGAAATTTTTTTTTCGAAATTTTTTTTTCAATTTTTTTAAATTTTTTTTTTTGATTTTTTTTTGAAATTTTTTTTAAATTTATTTTTTTTGAAATTTTTTTTTATTTTTTTTTTGAAAATTTTTTTTTTTCATTTTTTTTTTTTGAAATTTTTTTGAGAATTTTTTTTAAAATTTTTTTTTTATTTTTTTTTTGAATTTTTTTTTTTGAAAATTTTTTTGAAATTTTTTTTGAATTTTTTTTTTTGATTATTTTTTGAAAATTTTTTTTTTAATTTTTTTTTCGAAGTTTTTGAGAATTTTTTTAAAAATTTTTTTTTCGAAATTTTTTTTTCAATTTTTTTTAAATTTTTTTTAAATTTTTTTTTGAATTTTTTTTTAAATTTATTTTTCATTTTTTTTTTTTTTTTTTTTTTTGAATTTTTTTTTTATTTTTTTTTGAAAATTTTTTTTTTATTTTTTTTTCGAAATTTTTTTGAGAATTTTTTTAAAAATTTTTTTTTCGAAATTTTTTTTTCAATTTTTTTAAAATTTTTTTCTTTGATTTTTTTTTGAAATTTTTTTTAAATTTATTTTTTTTTGAAATTTTTTTTTTTTGAATTTTTTTTTTTTTATTTTTTTTTTTTTGAAATTTTTTTTTTATTTTTTTTTTTGAAATTTTTTTGATAATTTTTTTTTAAATTTTTTTTTGAAATTTTTTTTTTGAAATTTTTTTTTTGGAAATTTTTTTTTTTATTTTTTTTTGAAAATTTTTTTTATTTTTTTTTGAAAAATTTTTTTTTTTTTGAAAAATTTTTTTTTTCATTTTTTTTTTGAAAAATTTTTTTTTTCATTTTTTTTTGAAAAAATTTTTTTTAATTTTTTTTTTATTTTTTTTTGAAATTTTTTTTTATTTTTTTTTTGAAATTTTTTTGAGATTTTTTTTTTTATTTTTTTTTTTGAAATTTTTTTTGAAATTTTTTAATTTTTTTTGATTTTTTTTTTAAATTTTTTTTTTTATTTTTTTTTCGAAATTTTTTTGAGAATTTTTATAAAATTTTTTTTTTCGAAATTTTTTTTTCAATTTTTTAAAAAATTTTTTTGAAAATTTTTTTGAAATTTTTTTTGAAATTTTTTTTGAAATTTTTTTTTTCGAAAACTTTTTTGAAATTTTTTTTGAAATTTTTTTTTTGAAAATTTTTTTTTTAAATTTTTTTTTGAAAATTTTATTTTTAATTTTTTTTTCGAAATTTTTTTGAGAATTTTTTTAAAAATTTTTTTTTCGAAATTTTTTTTTCAATTTTTTTAAATTTTTTGTTTAAATTTTTTTTTGAAATTTTTTTAAAATTTTTTTTTCATTTTTTTTTTTATTTTTTTTGAAATTTTTTTTTTATTTTTTTTTGAAATTTTTTTTTTTTTATTTTTTTTTTTAAATTTTTTTGAGAATTTTTTTTTAAATTTTTTTTTTTATTTTTTTTTTGAAATTTTTAAATTTTTTTTTTGGAATTTTTTTTTTTATTTTTTTTTTCAAAATTTTTTTTTCAATTTTTTTAAAATTTTTTTTTTAAATTTTTTTTTGAAATTTTTTTAAATTTTTTTTTTCATTTTTTTTTTTTTTGAAATTTTTTTTTTATTTTTTTTTTGGAAATTTTTTTTTTTTATTTTTTTTTGAAAATTTTTTTTATTTTTTTTTGAAAATTTTTTTTTTGAAAAATTTTTTTTTTCATTTTTTTTTGAAAAATTTTTTTTTTAATTTTTTTTTGAAAAATTTTTTTTTTATTTTTTTTTTTTTTTTTTGATTTTTTTTGAATTTTTTGAAATTTTTTTTGAATTTTTTTTTTTGAAAATTTTTTTTTTAATTTTTTTTTTTTGAAATTTTTTTGATAATTTTTTTAAAAATTTTTTTTTGAAATTTTTTTTTTGAAATTTTTTTTAAATTTTTTTTTTGGAAATTTTTTTTTTATTTTTTTTTGAAAATTTTTTTAATTTTTTTTTGAAAAATTTTTTTTTTTTTGAAAAATTTTTTTTTTGAAAATTTTTTTTTTTCATTTTTTTTTGAAAAATTTTTTTTTTTTTTTTTTTTTTTGAAAAATTTTTTTTTAAATTTTTTTTTGAAAAATTTTTTTTTTATTTTTTTTTTATTTTTTTTTGAAATTTTTTTTTAATTTTTTTTTGAAAATTTTTTTTTCATTTTTTTTTTGAAATTTTTTTGAGATTTTTTTTTTTATTTTTTTTTTTGAAATTTTTTTTGAAATTTTTTTTTTTTTTGATTTTTTTTTGAAATTTTTTTTTTTTTTTCGAAATTTTTTTGAAATTTTTTTTGAAATTTTTTTTTTGAAATTTTTTTTTTTTAATTTTTTTTTGAAAATTTTATTTTCAATTTTTTTTTCGAAATTTTTTTGAGAATTTTTTTAAAATTTTTTTTTAAATTTTTTTTGAAATTTTTTTTAAATTTATTTTTTTTGAAATTTTTTTTTTTATTTTTTTTTGAAAATTTTTTTTTTATTTTTTTTTTTGAAATTTTTTTTTGAATTTTTTTTTAAAATTTTTTTTTTGAATTTTTTTTTTGAATTTTTTTTTTGAAATTTTTTTTAAATTTTTTTTTTTGAATTTTTTTTTTGAAAATTTTTTTTTTTCATTTTTTTTTGAAAATTTTTTTTTTCATTTTTTTTTGAAATTTTTTTTTTATTTTTTTTTTTGAAATTTTTTTGAGAATTTTTTTTTAATTTTTTTTTTAATTTTTTTTTTGAATTTTTTTTTTGAAAATTTTTTTGAAATTCTTTTTGAATTTTTTTTTTGATTATTTTTTGAAAATTTTTTTTTTAAATTTTTTTTTCGAAATTTTTTTGAGATTTTTTTTTTTAATTTTTTTTTTTGAATTTTTTTTTTGAAAATTATTTTTTTCATTTTTTTTTGAAAATTTTTTTTTTCATTTTTTTCTGAAATTTTTTTTTAATTTTTTTTTTGAAATTTTTTTGAGAATTTTTTTTAAAATTTTTTTTTTTTATTTTTTTTTTGAATTTTTTTTTTGAAAATTTTTTTGAAATTTTTTTTGAATTATTTTTTTTTGATTATTTTTTGAAAATTTTTTTTTAAATTTTTTTTTCGAAATTTTTTTGAGAATTTTTTTAAAAATTTTTTTTTCGAAATTTTTTTTTCAATTTTTTTTAAATTTTCTTTAAATTTTTTTTTGAATTTTTTTTAAAATTTATTTTTCATTTTTTTTTTTTTTGAATTTTTTTTTTTTTTTTTGAAAATTTTTTTTTTTTATTTTTTTTTTGAATTTTTTTTTTCGAAATTTTTTTTTCAATTTTTTTTTGAAAATTTTATTTTTAATTTTTTTTTCGAAATTTTTTTGAGAATTTTTTTAAAATTTTTTTTAAAATTTTTTTTTGAAATTTTTTTTAAATTTATTATTTTGAAATTTTTTTTTTTATTTTTTTTTGAAAATTTTTTCTTTATTTTTTTTTTTGAAATTTTTTTTTGAATTTTTTTTTTTATTTTTTTTTTGAATTTTTTTTTTGAATTTTTTTTTGAAAATTTTTTTAAATTTTTTTTTTTGAAATTTTTTTTTTTATTTTTTTTTGAAAAATTTTTTTTTTATTTTTTTTTTTGAAATTTTTTTGATAATTTTTTTTAAAATTTTTTTTTTTCATTTTTTTTTGAAATTTTTTTTTTCTTTTTTTTTGAAATTTTTTTGAGAATTTTTTTTAAAATTTTTTTTTAAATTTTTTTTTTGAATTTTTTTTTTCTAAATTTTTTTTTCAATTTTTTTAAAATTTTTTTTTGAAATTTTTTCAAAATTTTTTTTTCATTTTTTTTTTTTAATTTTTTTGAGAATTTTTTTTATTTTTTTATTTTTTTTTTTGAAATTTTTTTGAGAATTTTTTTAAAAATTTTTTTTTGAAATTTTTTTTTTTTAATTTTTTTTAAATTTTTTTTTTGGAAATTTTTTTTTTTATTTTTTTTTGAAAAATTTTTTTTATTTTTTTTTGAAAATTATTTTTTTTTTGAAAAATTTTTTTTTTCATTTTTTTTTGAAAAATTTTTTTATAAATTTTTTTTTGAAAATTTTTTTTTTTATTTTTTTTTTGAAATTTTTTTGAGAATTTTTTTTTTATTTTTTTTTTTGAAAATTTTTTTGAAATTTTTTTTTGAAATTTTTTTTTTTTTGATTTTTTTTTGAAATTTTTTTTTTTTTATTTTTTTTTCGAAATTTTTTTGAGAATTTTTTTAAAATTTTTTTTTTTCGAAATTTTTTTTTAATTTTTTAAAAATTTTTTTAAAAATTTTTTTTTGAAATTTTTTTTAAATTTTTTTTTCATTTTTTTTTTATTTTTTTTGAAATTTTTTTTTTATTTTTTTTTTGAAATTTTTTTTTTTTTATTTTTTTTTTGAAATTTTTTTGAGAATTTTTTTTTAAATTTTTATTTTAATTTTTTTTTTGAAATTTTTAAATTTTTTTTTTGGAAATTTTTTTTTTTATTTTTTTTTTCAAAATTTTTTTTTCAATTTTTTTAAAAATTTTTTTTGAAATTTTTTTAAAATTTTTTTTTCATTTTTTTTTTTTTTTTTTTTTTTTTGAAATTTTTTTTTTTCATTTTTTTTTGGAAAATTTTTTTTTTATTTTTTTTTTAAATTTTTTTGAGATTTTTTTTTTTTTTTATTTTTTTTTTGAAATTTTTTTGAGAATTTTTTTAAAAATTTTTTTTTGAAATTTTTTTTTTTTAATTTTTTTTAAATTTTTTTTTTGGAAATTTTTTTTTAAATTTTTTTTTCGAAATTTTTTTTTCAATTTTTTTAAAATTTTTTTTTTTGATTTTTTTTTGAAATTTTTTTTAAATTTATTTTTTTTGAAATTTTTTTTTTTGAAAATTTTTTTTTTTATTTTTTTTTTTTGAAATTTTTTTGATAATTTTTTTTAAAATTTTTTTTTGAAATTTTTTTTAAATTTTTTTTTTGGAAATTTTTTTTTTTTATTTTTTTTTGAATTTTTTTTTTTGAAAATTTTTTTGAAATTTTTTTTGAATTTTTTTTTTTGAAAATTTTTTTTTTAAATTTTTTTTTCGAAATTTTTTTGAGAATTTTTTTAAAAATTTTTTTTTCGAAATTTTTTTTTCAATTTTTTTTAAATTTTTTTTTTAATTTTTTTTTGAAATTTTTTTTAAATTTTTCATTTTTTTTTTTTTTTAAATTTTTTTTTTTTTTTTTTTTTGAAAATTTTTTTTTTATTTTTTTTTTTGAAATTTTTTTTTCAAAATTTTTTTTTCAATTTTTTTAAAATTTTTTTTTTTGATTTTTTTTTGAAATTTTTTTTAAATTTATTTTTTTTGAAATTTTTTTTTAAAATTTTTTTTTGAAAAATTTTTTTTTTATTTTTTTTTTTGATAATTTTTTTAAAATATTTTTTTTTCATTTTTTTTTGAAATTTTTTTTTTCTTTTTTTTTGAAATTTTTTTGAGAATTTTTTTTAAAATTTTTTTTTTAATTTTTTTTTTGAATTTTTTTTTTCGAAATTTTTTTTTCAATTTTTTTAAAATTGTTTTTTGAAATTTTTTTAAAATTTTTTTTTCATTTTTCTTTTTTTTTTTTTTGAAATTTTTTTTTTTCATTTTTTTTTTTTAAATTTTTTTTGTTTTTTTTTTTAATTTTTTTGAGAATTTTTTTTTTTTTTTTTTTATTTTTTTTTTGAAATTTTTTTGAGAATTTTTTTAAAAATTTTTTTTTGAAATTTTTTTTTTTAAATTTTTTTTTAAATTTTTTTTTTGGAAATTTTTTTTTTTTTTTTTTTTTGAAAAATTTTTTTTATTTTTTTTTGAAAATTATTTTTTTTTGAAAAATTTTTTTTTTCATTTTTTTTTTGAAAAATTTTTTTTTTCATTTTTTTTTGAAAAATTTTTTTTTAAATTTTTTTTTGAAAATTTTTTTTTTTTTTTTTTTTTTGAAATTTTTTTGAGAATTTTTTTTTTATTTTTTTTTTTGAAAATTTTTTTGAAATTTTTTTTGAAATTTTTTTTTTTTGATTTTTTTTTGAAATTTTTTTTTTTATTTTTTTTTCGAAATTTTTTTGAGAATTTTTTTAAAATTTTTTTTTTTCGAAATTTTTTTTTCAATTTTTTACAAATTTTTTTTAAAATTTTTTTTGAAATTTTTTTTAAATTTTTTTTTCATTTTTTTTTTATTTTTTTTTGAAATTTTTTTTTTATTTTTTTTTTAAATTTTTTTTTTTATTTTTTTTTGAAATTTTTTTGAGAATTTTTTTAAAAATTTTTTTTTAAATTTTTTTTTTGAAATTTTTAAATTTTTTTTTTGGAAATTTTTTTTTAAATTTTTTTTTCGAATTTTTTTTTCAATTTTTTTAAAATTTTTTTTTAAAATTTTTTTTTGAAATTTTTTTAAAATTTTTTTTTAATTTTTTTTTTTTTTTTTTTTTTTGAATTTTTTTTTTATTTTTTTTTGAAAATTTTTTTTTTTAATTTTTTTTTTTTTAAATTTTTTTGAGAATATTTTTTTTTATTTTTTTTTTGAAATTTTTTTGAGAATTTTTTTAAAAATTTTTTTTTTTAAATTTTTTTTTTAAATTTTTTTTTGGAAATTTTTTTTTTTTATTTTTTTTTGAAAAATTTTTTTATTTTTTTTTGTAAATTATTTTTTTTTGAAAATTTTTTTTTTCATTTTTTTTTTGAAAAATTTTTTTTTTCATTTTTTTTTTGAAAAATTTTTTTTTAAATTTTTTTTTGAAAAATTTTTTTTTTCATTTTTTTTTTGAAAAATTTTTTTTTAAATTTTTTTTTGAAATTTTTTTTAAATTTATTTTTCATTTTTTTTTTTTTTGAAATTTTTTTTAAATTTTTTTTTGAAAATTTTTTTTTTTATTTTTTTATTTGAAATTTTTTTTTCGAAATTTTTTTTTCAATTTTTTTAAATTTTTTTTTTGATTTTTTTTTGAAATTTTTTTTAAATTTATTTTTTTTGAAATTTTTTTTTATTTTTTTTTTGAAAATTTTTTTTTTTTATTTTTTTTTTTAAATTTTTTTTTAAATTTTTTTTTTGGAAATTTTTTTTTTTTTTTTTTTTGAAAAATTTTTTTTATTTTTTTTTGAAAATTATTTTTTTTTGAAAAATTTTTTTTTTCATTTTTTTTTTGAAAAATTTTTTTTTTCATTTTTTTTTGAAAAATTTTTTTTAAAATTTTTTTTTGAAAATTTTTTTTTTTTTTTTTTTTTTGAAATTTTTTTGAGAATTTTTTTTTTATTTTTTTTTTTGAAAATTTTTTTGAAATTTTTTTTGAAATTTTTTTTTTTTGATTTTTTTTTGAAATTTTTTTTTTTATTTTTTTTTCGAAATTTTTTTGAGAATTTTTTTAAAATTTTTTTTTTTCGAAATTTTTTTTTCAATTTTTTACAAATTTTTTTTAAAATTTTTTTTGAAATTTTTTTTAAATTTTTTTTTCATTTTTTTTTTATTTTTTTTTGAAATTTTTTTTTTATTTTTTTTTTTGAAATTTTTTTGAGAATTTTTTTTTAATTTTTTTTTTAATTTTTTTTTTGAATTTTTTTTTTGAAAATTTTTTTGAAATTCTTTTTGAATTTTTTTTTTGATTATTTTTTGAAAATTTTTTTTTTTAATTTTTTTTTCGAAATTTTTTTGAGATTTTTTTTTTTAATTTTTTTTTTTGAATTTTTTTTTTGAAAATTATTTTTTTCATTTTTTTTTGAAAATTTTTTTTTTCATTTTTTTCTGAAATTTTTTTTTAATTTTTTTTTTGAAATTTTTTTGAGAATTTTTTTTAAAATTTTTTTTTTTTATTTTTTTTTTGAATTTTTTTTTTGAAAATTTTTTTGAAATTTTTTTTGAATTTTTTTTTTTTGATTATTTTTTGAAAATTTTTTTTTAAATTTTTTTTTCGAAATTTTTTTGAGAATTTTTTTAAAAATTTTTTTTTCGAAATTTTTTTTTCAATTTTTTTTAAATTTTCTTTAAATTTTTTTTTGAATTTTTTTTAAAATTTATTTTTCATTTTTTTTTTTTTTGAATTTTTTTTTTTTTTTTTGAAAATTTTTTTTTTTTATTTTTTTTTTGAATTTTTTTTTTCGAAATTTTTTTTTCAATTTTTTTTTGAAAATTTTATTTTTAATTTTTTTTTCGAAATTTTTTTGAGAATTTTTTTAAAATTTTTTTTAAAATTTTTTTTTGAAATTTTTTTTAAATTTATTATTTTGAAATTTTTTTTTTTATTTTTTTTTGAAAATTTTTTCTTTATTTTTTTTTTTGAAATTTTTTTTTGAATTTTTTTTTTTATTTTTTTTTTGAATTTTTTTTTTGAATTTTTTTTTGAAAATTTTTTTAAATTTTTTTTTTTGAAATTTTTTTTTTTATTTTTTTTTGAAAAATTTTTTTTTTATTTTTTTTTTTGAAATTTTTTTGATAATTTTTTTTAAAATTTTTTTTTTTCATTTTTTTTTGAAATTTTTTTTTTCTTTTTTTTTGAAATTTTTTTGAGAATTTTTTTTAAAATTTTTTTTTAAATTTTTTTTTTGAATTTTTTTTTTCTAAATTTTTTTTTCAATTTTTTTAAAATTTTTTTTTGAAATTTTTTCAAAATTTTTTTTTCATTTTTTTTTTTAATTTTTTTGAGAATTTTTTTTATTTTTTTATTTTTTTTTTTGAAATTTTTTTGAGAATTTTTTTAAAAATTTTTTTTTGAAATTTTTTTTTTTTAATTTTTTTTAAATTTTTTTTTTGGAAATTTTTTTTTTTATTTTTTTTTGAAAAATTTTTTTTATTTTTTTTTGAAAATTATTTTTTTTTTGAAAAATTTTTTTTTTCATTTTTTTTTGAAAAATTTTTTTATAAATTTTTTTTTGAAAATTTTTTTTTTTATTTTTTTTTTGAAATTTTTTTGAGAATTTTTTTTTTATTTTTTTTTTTGAAAATTTTTTTGAAATTTTTTTTTGAAATTTTTTTTTTTTTGATTTTTTTTTGAAATTTTTTTTTTTTTATTTTTTTTTCGAAATTTTTTTGAGAATTTTTTTAAAATTTTTTTTTTTCGAAATTTTTTTTTAAATTTTTTAAAAATTTTTTTAAAAATTTTTTTTTGAAATTTTTTTTAAATTTTTTTTTCATTTTTTTTTTATTTTTTTTGAAATTTTTTTTTTATTTTTTTTTTGAAATTTTTTTTTTTTTATTTTTTTTTTGAAATTTTTTTGAGAATTTTTTTTTAAATTTTTATTTTAATTTTTTTTTTGAAATTTTTAAATTTTTTTTTTGGAAATTTTTTTTTTTATTTTTTTTTTCAAAATTTTTTTTTCAATTTTTTTAAAAATTTTTTTTGAAATTTTTTTAAAATTTTTTTTTCATTTTTTTTTTTTTTTTTTTTTTTTGAAATTTTTTTTTTTCATTTTTTTTTGGAAAATTTTTTTTTTATTTTTTTTTTAAATTTTTTTGAGATTTTTTTTTTTTTTTATTTTTTTTTTGAAATTTTTTTGAGAATTTTTTTAAAAATTTTTTTTTGAAATTTTTTTTTTTTAATTTTTTTTAAATTTTTTTTTTGGAAATTTTTTTTTAAATTTTTTTTTCGAAATTTTTTTTTCAATTTTTTTAAAATTTTTTTTTTTGATTTTTTTTTGAAATTTTTTTTAAATTTATTTTTTTTGAAATTTTTTTTTTTGAAAATTTTTTTTTTTATTTTTTTTTTTTGAAATTTTTTTGATAATTTTTTTTAAAATTTTTTTTTGAAATTTTTTTTAAATTTTTTTTTTGGAAATTTTTTTTTTTTATTTTTTTTTGAATTTTTTTTTTTGAAAATTTTTTTGAAATTTTTTTTGAATTTTTTTTTTTGAAAATTTTTTTTTTAAATTTTTTTTTCGAAATTTTTTTGAGAATTTTTTTAAAAATTTTTTTTTCGAAATTTTTTTTTCAATTTTTTTTAAATTTTTTTTTTAATTTTTTTTTGAAATTTTTTTTAAATTTTTCATTTTTTTTTTTTTTTAAATTTTTTTTTTTTTTTTTTTTTGAAAATTTTTTTTTTATTTTTTTTTTTGAAATTTTTTTTTCAAAATTTTTTTTTCAATTTTTTTAAAATTTTTTTTTTTGATTTTTTTTTGAAATTTTTTTTAAATTTATTTTTTTTGAAATTTTTTTTTAAAATTTTTTTTTGAAAAATTTTTTTTTTATTTTTTTTTTTGATAATTTTTTTAAAATATTTTTTTTTCATTTTTTTTTGAAATTTTTTTTTTCTTTTTTTTTGAAATTTTTTTGAGAATTTTTTTTAAAATTTTTTTTTTAATTTTTTTTTTGAATTTTTTTTTTCGAAATTTTTTTTTCAATTTTTTTAAAATTGTTTTTTGAAATTTTTTTAAAATTTTTTTTTCATTTTTTTTTTTTTTTTTTTTGAAATTTTTTTTTTTCATTTTTTTTTTTTAAATTTTTTTTGTTTTTTTTTTTAATTTTTTTGAGAATTTTTTTTTTTTTTTTTTTATTTTTTTTTTGAAATTTTTTTGAGAATTTTTTTAAAAATTTTTTTTTGAAATTTTTTTTTTTAAATTTTTTTTTAAATTTTTTTTTTGGAAATTTTTTTTTTTTTTTTTTTTTGAAAAATTTTTTTTATTTTTTTTTGAAAATTATTTTTTTTTGAAAAATTTTTTTTTTCATTTTTTTTTTGAAAAATTTTTTTTTTCATTTTTTTTTGAAAAATTTTTTTTTAAATTTTTTTTTGAAAATTTTTTTTTTTTTTTTTTTTTTGAAATTTTTTTGAGAATTTTTTTTTTATTTTTTTTTTTGAAAATTTTTTTGAAATTTTTTTTGAAATTTTTTTTTTTTGATTTTTTTTTGAAATTTTTTTTTTTATTTTTTTTTCGAAATTTTTTTGAGAATTTTTTTAAAATTTTTTTTTTTCGAAATTTTTTTTTCAATTTTTTACAAATTTTTTTTAAAATTTTTTTTGAAATTTTTTTTAAATTTTTTTTTCATTTTTTTTTTATTTTTTTTTGAAATTTTTTTTTTATTTTTTTTTTAAATTTTTTTTTTTATTTTTTTTTGAAATTTTTTTGAGAATTTTTTTAAAAATTTTTTTTTAAATTTTTTTTTTGAAATTTTTAAATTTTTTTTTTGGAAATTTTTTTTTAAATTTTTTTTTCGAATTTTTTTTTCAATTTTTTTAAAATTTTTTTTTAAAATTTTTTTTTGAAATTTTTTTAAAATTTTTTTTTAATTTTTTTTTTTTTTTTTTTTTTTGAATTTTTTTTTTATTTTTTTTTGAAAATTTTTTTTTTTAATTTTTTTTTTTTTAAATTTTTTTGAGAATATTTTTTTTTATTTTTTTTTTGAAATTTTTTTGAGAATTTTTTTAAAAATTTTTTTTTTTAAATTTTTTTTTTAAATTTTTTTTTGGAAATTTTTTTTTTTTATTTTTTTTTGAAAAATTTTTTTATTTTTTTTTGTAAATTATTTTTTTTTGAAAATTTTTTTTTTCATTTTTTTTTTGAAAAATTTTTTTTTTCATTTTTTTTTTGAAAAATTTTTTTTTAAATTTTTTTTTGAAAAATTTTTTTTTTCATTTTTTTTTTGAAAAATTTTTTTTTAAATTTTTTTTTGAAATTTTTTTTAAATTTATTTTTCATTTTTTTTTTTTTTGAAATTTTTTTTAAATTTTTTTTTGAAAATTTTTTTTTTTATTTTTTTATTTGAAATTTTTTTTTCGAAATTTTTTTTTCAATTTTTTTAAATTTTTTTTTTGATTTTTTTTTGAAATTTTTTTTAAATTTATTTTTTTTGAAATTTTTTTTTATTTTTTTTTTGAAAATTTTTTTTTTTATTTTTTTTTTAAATTTTTTTTTAAATTTTTTTTTTGGAAATTTTTTTTTTTTTTTTTTTTGAAAAATTTTTTTTATTTTTTTTTGAAAATTATTTTTTTTTGAAAAATTTTTTTTTTCATTTTTTTTTTGAAAAATTTTTTTTTTCATTTTTTTTTGAAAAATTTTTTTTAAAATTTTTTTTTGAAAATTTTTTTTTTTTTTTTTTTTTTGAAATTTTTTTGAGAATTTTTTTTTTATTTTTTTTTTTGAAAATTTTTTTGAAATTTTTTTTGAAATTTTTTTTTTTTGATTTTTTTTTGAAATTTTTTTTTTTATTTTTTTTTCGAAATTTTTTTGAGAATTTTTTTAAAATTTTTTTTTTTCGAAATTTTTTTTTCAATTTTTTACAAATTTTTTTTAAAATTTTTTTTGAAATTTTTTTTAAATTTTTTTTTCATTTTTTTTTTATTTTTTTTTGAAATTTTTTTTTTATTTTTTTTTTAAATTTTTTTTTTTATTTTTTTTTGAAATTTTTTTGAGAATTTTTTTAAAAATTTTTTTTTTAATTTTTTTTTTGAAATTTTTAAATTTTTTTTTTGGAAATTTTTTTTTAAATTTTTTTTTCGAATTTTTTTTTCAATTTTTTTAAAATTTTTTTTTTAAATTTTTTTTTGAAATTTTTTTAAAATTTTTTTTTAATTTTTTTTTTTTTTTTTTTTTTGAATTTTTTTTTTATTTTTTTTTGAAAATTTTTTTTTTTAATTTTTTTTTTTTTAAATTTTTTTGAGAATATTTTTTTTTATTTTTTTTTTGAAATTTTTTTGAGAATTTTTTTAAAAATTTTTTTTTTTAAATTTTTTTTTTAAATTTTTTTTTGGAAATTTTTTTTTTTTATTTTTTTTTGAAAAATTTTTTTATTTTTTTTTGTAAATTATTTTTTTTTGAAAATTTTTTTTTTCATTTTTTTTTTGAAAAATTTTTTTTTTCATTTTTTTTTTGAAAAATTTTTTTTTAAATTTTTTTTTGAAAAATTTTTTTTTTCATTTTTTTTTTGAAAAATTTTTTTTTAAATTTTTTTTTGAAATTTTTTTTAAATTTATTTTTCATTTTTTTTTTTTTTGAAATTTTTTTTAAATTTTTTTTTGAAAATTTTTTTTTTTATTTTTTTATTTGAAATTTTTTTTTCGAAATTTTTTTTTCAATTTTTTTAAATTTTTTTTTTGATTTTTTTTTGAAATTTTTTTTAAATTTATTTTTTTTGAAATTTTTTTTTATTTTTTTTTTGAAAATTTTTTTTTTTTATTTTTTTTTTTTGAAATTTTTTTGAGAATTTTTTTTAAAATTTTTTTTTTATTTTTTTTTTGAATTTTTTTTTTTGAAAATTTTTTTGAAATTTTTTTTGAATTTTTTTTTTTTGATTATTTTTTGAAAATTTTTTTTTAAATTTTTTTTTCGAAGTTTTTGAGAATTTTTTTAAAAATTTTTTTTTCGAAATTTTTTTTTCAATTTTTTTAAAATTTTTTTAAAATTTTTTTTGAATTTTTTTTAAAATTTATTTTTCATTTTTTTTTTTTTTTTTTTTTGAATTTTTTTTTTATTTTTTTTGAAAATTTTTTTTTTATTTTTTTTTCGAAATTTTTTTGAGAATTTTTTTAAAAATTTTTTTTTCGAAATTTTTTTTTCAATTTTTTTAAAATTTTTTTCTTTGATTTTTTTTTGAAATTTTTTTTAAATTTATTTTTTTTGAAATTTTTTTTTTGAAATTTTTTTTTTTTGAAATTTTTTTTTTTTATTTTTTTTTTTGAAATTTTTTTTTTTTATTTTTTTTTTTTGAAATTTTTTTGATAATTTTTTTTTAAATTTTTTTTTGAAATTTTTTTTTTGAAATTTTTTTTTTGGAAATTTTTTTTTTTATTTTTTTTCGAAAATTTTTTTTATTTTTTTTTGAAAAATTTTTTTTTTTTTGAAAAATTTTTTTTTTCATTTTTTTTTTTGAAAAATTTTTTTTTTCATTTTTTTTTGAAAAAATTTTTTTTAATTTTTTTTTTATTTTTTTTTATTTTTTTTTTGAAATTTTTTTGAGATTTTTTTTTTTATTTTTTTTTTTGAAATTTTTTTTGAAATTTTTTAATTTTTTTTGATTTTTTTTTTAAATTTTTTTTTTTTATTTTTTTTTCAAAATTTTTTTGAGAATTTTTTTAAAATTTTTTTTTTCGAAATTTTTTTTTCAATTTTTTAAAAATTTTTTTTGAAAATTTTTTTGAAATTTTTTTTGAAATTTTTTTTGAAATTTTTTTTTTCGAAAACTTTTTTGAAATTTTTTTTGAAATTTTTTTTTTGAAAATTTTTTTTTTAAATTTTTTTTTGAAAATTTTATTTTTAATTTTTTTTTCGAAATTTTTTTGAGAATTTTTTTAAAAATTTTTTTTTCGAAATTTTTTTTTCAATTTTTTTTTAAATTTTTTTTTAAATTTTTTTTTTATTTTTTTTTGAAAAATTTTTTTTTTATTTTTTTTTTTTGAAATTTTTTTTTTAATTTTTTTTTTAATTTTTTTTTTGAATTTTTTTTTTGAAATTTTTTTTTGAAATTTTTTTTTTTAAATTTTTTTTTTTTGAATTTTTTTTTTTGAATTTTTTTTTTGAAATTTTTTTTTTTCATTTTTTTTTGAAAATTTTTTTTTTTCATTTTTTTTTGAAATTTTTTTTTTATTTTTTTTTTTGAAATTTTTTTGAGAATTTTTTTTAAAATTTTTTTTTTAATTTTTTTTTTGAATTTTTTTTTTTGAAAATTTTTTTGAAATTTTCTTTGAATTTTTTTTTTTTGATTATTTTTTGAAAATTTTTTTTTTAAATTTTTTTTTCGAAAATTTTTTTTTTTATTTTTATTTTTGAAATTTTTTTGATAATTTTTTTTATAATTTTTTTTTGAAATTTTTTTTTTGAAATTTTTTTTAAATTTTTTTTTTGGAAATTTTTTTTTTTTTATTTTTTTTTGAAAATTTTTTTTATTTTTTTTTGAAATTTTTTTTTTTTTTTGAAAAATTTTTTTTTTCATTTTTTTTTTGAAAAATTTTTTTTTTTATTTTTTTTTTGAAATTTTTTTGAGATTTTTTTTTTATTTTTTTTTTGAAATTTTTTTTGAAATTTTTTTTTTTTTTGATTTTTTTTTGAAATTTTTTTTTTTTTTTTTTTTTCGAAATTTTTTTGAGAATTTTTTTAAAATTTTTTTTTTTCGAAATTTTTTTTTCAATTTTTTAAAAATTTTTTTTGAAATTTTTTTTTTGAAATTTTTTTTTAAAATTTTTTTTTGAAAATTTTATTTTTAATTTTTTTTTCGAAATTTTTTGTGAATTTTTTTAAAAATTTTTTTAAAATTTTTTTTTGAAATTTTTTTTAAATTTATTTTTTTTGAAATTTTTTTTTTTATTTTTTTTTGAAAATTTTTTCTTTATTTTTTTTTTGAAATTTTTTTTTGAATTTTTTTTTTTATTTTTTTTTTGAATTTTTTTTTTGAATTTTTTTTTGAAAATTTTTTTAAATTTTTTTTTTTGAAAGTTTTTTTTTTATTTTTTTTTGAAAAATTTTTTTTTTATTTTTTTTTTTGAAATTTTTTTGATAATTTTTTTTAAAATTTTTTTTTTTCTTTTTTTTTGAAATTTTTTTGAGAATTTTTTTTGAAATTTTTTTTGAAATTTTTTTTTTCGAAAACTTTTTTGAAATTTTTTTTGAAATTTTTTTTTTGAAAATTTTTTTTTTAAATTTTTTTTTGAAAATTTTATTTTTAATTTTTTTTTCGAAATTTTTTTGAGAATTTTTTTAAAAATTTTTTTTTCGAAATTTTTTTTTCAATTTTTTTAAAATTTTTTTTTTAATTTTTTTTTAAATTTTTTTTTTATTTTTTTTTGAAAAATTTTTTTTTTATTTTTTTTTTTTTAAATTTTTTTTTTAATTTTTTTTTTTTATTTTTTTTTTGAATTTTTTTTTTGAAATTTTTTTTTGAAATTTTTTTTTTTTAATTTTTTTTTTTGAATTTTTTTTTTTGAATTTTTTTTTTGAAATTTTTTTTTTTCATTTTTTTTTGAAAATTTTTTTTTTTCATTTTTTTTTGAAATTTTTTTTTTATTTTTTTTTTTGAAATTTTTTTGAGAATTTTTTTTAAAATTTTTTTTTAAATTTTTTTTTTGAATTTTTTTTTTTGAAAATTTTTTTGAAATTTTCTTTGAATTTTTTTTTTTTGATTATTTTTTGAAAATTTTTTTTTTAAATTTTTTTTTCGAAAATTTTTTTTTTTATTTTTTTTTTTTAAATTTTTTTGATAATTTTTTTTATAATTTTTTTTTGAAATTTTTTTTTTGAAATTTTTTTTAAATTTTTTTTTTGGAAATTTTTTTTTTTTATTTTTTTTTGAAAATTTTTTTTATTTTTTTTTGAAATTTTTTTTTTTTTTTGAAAAATTTTTTTTTTCATTTTTTTTTTGAAAAATTTTTTTTTTTATTTTTTTTTTGAAATTTTTTTGAGATTTTTTTTTTATTTTTTTTTTGAAATTTTTTTTGAAATTTTTTTTTTTTTTGATTTTTTTTTGAAATTTTTTTTTTTTTTTTTTTTTTCGAAATTTTTTTGAGAATTTTTTTAAAATTTTTTTTTTTCGAAATTTTTTTTTCAATTTTTTAAAAATTTTTTTTGAAATTTTTTTTTTGAAATTTTTTTTTTAAATTTTTTTTTGAAAATTTTATTTTTAATTTTTTTTTCGAAATTTTTTGTGAATTTTTTTAAAATTTTTTTTAAAATTTTTTTTTGAAATTTTTTTTAAATTTATTTTTTTTGAAATTTTTTTTTTATTTTTTTTTGAAAATTTTTTCTTTATTTTTTTTTTGAAATTTTTTTTTGAATTTTTTTTTTTATTTTTTTTTTGAATTTTTTTTTTGAATTTTTTTTTGAAAATTTTTTTAAATTTTTTTTTTTGAAAGTTTTTTTTTTATTTTTTTTTGAAAAATTTTTTTTTTATTTTTTTTTTTGAAATTTTTTTGATAATTTTTTTTAAAATTTTTTTTTTTCATTTTTTTTTGAAATTTTTTTTTTCTTTTTTTTTGAAATTTTTTTGAGAATTTTTTTTAAAATTTTTTTTTTAATTTTTTTTTTGAATTTTTTTTTTCTAAATTTTTTTTTCAATTTTTTTAAAATTTTTTTTTGAAATTTTCTTAAAATTTTTTTTTCTTTTTTTTTTTTTTTTTTTTTTTTTTTTTTTTTTTTTTTTTTTTTTTTTTTTTTTTTGAAATTTTTTTTTTCATTTTTTTTTGGAAAATTTTTTTTTTATTTTTTTTTAAATTTTTTTGAGAATTTTTTTTTTTTATTTTTTTTTTGAATTTTTTTTGAGAATTTTTTTAAAAATTTTTTTTTGAAATTTTTTTTTTTTAATTTTTTTTAAATTTTTTTTTTGGAAATTTTTTTTTTTTATTTTTTTTTGAAAAATTTTTTTTATTTTTTTTTGAAAATTATTTTTTTTTTGAAAAATTTTTTTTTTCATTTTTTTTTGAAAAATTTTTTTATAAATTTTTTTTTGAAAATTTTTTTTTTTATTTTTTTTTTGAAATTTTTTTGAGAATTTTTTTTTTATTTTTTTTTTTGAAAATTTTTTTGAAATTTTTTTTGAAATTTTTTTTTTTTTGATTTTTTTTTGAAATTTTTTTTTTTTTATTTTTTTTTCGAAATTTTTTTGAGAATTTTTTTAAAATTTTTTTTTTTCGAAATTTTTTTTTCAATTTTTTAAAAATTTTTTTAAAAATTTTTTTTTGAAATTTTTTTTAAATTTTTTTTTCATTTTTTTTTTATTTTTTTTGAAATTTTTTTTTAATTTTTTTTTTAAATTTTTTTTTTTTATTTTTTTTTTGAAATTTTTTTGAGAATTTTTTTTTTAATTTTTTTTTTAATTTTTTTTTTGAAATTTTTAAATTTTTTTTTTGGAAATTTTTTTTTTATTTTTTTTTTCAAAATTTTTTTTTCAATTTTTTTAAAATTTTTTTTTTAAATTTTTTTTTGAAATTTTTTTAAAATTTTTTTTTCATTTTTTTTTTTTTTTTGAAATTTTTTTTTTATTTTTTTTTGAAAAATTTTTTTTGAAATTTTTTTTAAATTTTTTTTTTGGAAATTTTTTTTATTTTTTTTTGAAAATTTTTTTTATTTTTTTTTTGAAAATTTTTTTTTTTTTGAAAAATTTTTTTTTTCATTTTTTTTTGAAAAATTTTTTTTTAAATTTTTTTTTGAAAAATGTTTTTTTTATTTTTTTTTTATTTTTTTTTGATTTTTTTTGAATTTTTTGAAATTTTTTTGAATTTTTTTTTTGATTATTTTTTGAAAATTTTTTTTTTAATTTTTTTTTCGAAATTTTTTTTTCAATTTTTTTAAAATTTTTTTTTTTGATTTTTTTTTGAAATTTTTTTTAAATTTATTTTTTTTGAAATTTTTTTTTTTGAAAATTTTTTTTTTATTTTTTTTTTTGAAATTTTTTTGATAATTTTTTTTAAAATTTTTTTTTGAAATTTTTTTTAAATTTTTTTTTTGGAAATTTTTTTTTTTATTTTTTTTTGAATTTTTTTTTTTGAAAATTTTTTTGAAATTTTTTTTGAATTTTTTTTTTTGATTATTTTTTGAAAATTTTTTTTTTAAATTTTTTTTTCGAAATTTTTTTGAGAATTTTTTTAAAAATTTTTTTTTCGAAATTTTTTTTTCAATTTTTTTTAAATTTTTTTTAAAATTTTTTTTTGAAATTTTTTTAAATTTATTTTTCATTTTTTTTTTTTTTTTAAATTTTTTTTTTTTTTTTTGAAAAATTTTTTTTTAATTTTTTTTTTTGAAATTTTTTTTTCAAAATTTTTTTTTCAATTTTTTTAAAATTTTTTTTTTTGATTTTTTTTTGAAATTTTTTTTAAATTTATTTTTTTTGAAATTTTTTTTTTTAATTTTTTTTTGAAAAATTTTTTTTTATTTTTTTTTTTGATAATTTTTTTAAATTTTTTTTTTTCATTTTTTTTTGAAATTTTTTTTTCCTTTTTTTTTGAAATTTTTTTGAGAATTTTTTTTAAAATTTTTTTTTTAATTTTTTTTTTGAATTTTTTTTTTCGAAATTTTTTTTTCAATTTTTTTAAAATTTTTTTTGAAATTTTTTTAAAATTTTTTTTTCATTTTTTTTTTTTTTTTTTTTTGAAATTTTTTTTTTTCATTTTTTTTTGAAAAATTTTTTTTGTTTTTTTTTTTAATTTTTTTGAGAATTTTTTTTTTTTTTTTTTTATTTTTTTTTTGAATTTTTTTTGAGAATTTTTTTAAAAATTTTTTTTTGAAATTTTTTTTTTTTAATTTTTTTTAAATTTTTTTTTTGGAAATTTTTTTTTTTTTTTTTGAAAAATTTTTTTTATTTTTTTTTGAAAATTATTTTTTTTTGAAAAATTTTTTTTTTCATTTTTTTTTTGAAAAATTTTTTTTTTCATTTTTTTTTGAAAAATTTTTTTTTAAATTTTTTTTTGAAAATTTTTTTTTTTTATTTTTTTTTTGAAATTTTTTTGAGAATTTTTTTTTTATTTTTTTTTTTGAAAATTTTTTTGAAATTTTTTTTGAAATTTTTTTTTTTTGATTTTTTTTTGAATTTTTTTTTTTTATTTTTTTTTCGAAATTTTTTTGAGAATTTTTTTAAAATTTTTTTTTTTCGAAATTTTTTTTTCATTTTTTTTTTAATTTTTTTTTGAAATTTTTTTTTTATTTTTTTTTAAATTTTTTTTTTTTATTTTTTTTTGAAATTTTTTTGAGAATTTTTTTAAAAATTTTTTTTTTAATTTTTTTTTTGAAATTTTTAAATTTTTTTTTGAAAAATTTTTTTTGAAATTTTTTTTAAATTTTTTTTTTGGAAATTTTTTTTATTTTTTTTTGAAAATTTTTTTTATTTTTTTTTTGAAAATTTTTTTTTTTTTTGAAAAATTTTTTTTTTCATTTTTTTTTGAAAAATTTTTTTTTAAATTTTTTTTTGAAAAATGTTTTTTTTTATTTTTTTTTTATTTTTTTTTGATTTTTTTTGAATTTTTTGAAATTTTTTTTGAATTTTTTTTTTTGATTATTTTTTGAAAATTTTTTTTTTAATTTTTTTTTCGAAATTTTTTTTTCAATTTTTTTAAAATTTTTTTTTTTGATTTTTTTTTGAAATTTTTTTTAAATTTATTTTTTTTGAAATTTTTTTTTTTGAAAATTTTTTTTTTATTTTTTTTTTTGAAATTTTTTTGATAATTTTTTTTAAAATTTTTTTTTGAAATTTTTTTTAAATTTTTTTTTTGGAAATTTTTTTTTTTTATTTTTTTTTGAATTTTTTTTTTTGAAAATTTTTTTGAAATTTTTTTTGAATTTTTTTTTTTGATTATTTTTTGAAATTTTTTTTTTTAAATTTTTTTTTCGAAATTTTTTTGAGAATTTTTTTAAAAATTTTTTTTTCGAAATTTTTTTTTCAATTTTTTTTAAATTTTTTTTTAAATTTTTTTTTGAAATTTTTTTAAATTTATTTTTCATTTTTTTTTTTTTTTAAATTTTTTTTTTTTTTTTTGAAAAATTTTTTTTTAATTTTTTTTTTTGAAATTTTTTTTTCAAAATTTTTTTTTCAATTTTTTTTAAATTTTTTTTTTTGATTTTTTTTTGAAATTTTTTTTAAATTTATTTTTTTTGAAATTTTTTTTTTTAATTTTTTTTTGAAAAATTTTTTTTTATTTTTTTTTTTGATAATTTTTTTAAAATTTTTTTTTTCATTTTTTTTTGAAATTTTTTTTTCCTTTTTTTTTGAAATTTTTTTGAGAATTTTTTTTAAAATTTTTTTTTTAATTTTTTTTTTGAATTTTTTTTTTCGAAATTTTTTTTTCAATTTTTTTAAAATTTTTTTTGAAATTTTTTTAAAATTTTTTTTTCATTTTTTTTTTTTTTTTTTTTTGAAATTTTTTTTTTTCATTTTTTTTTGAAAAATTTTTTTTGTTTTTTTTTTTAATTTTTTTGAGAATTTTTTTTTTTTTTTTTTTTATTTTTTTTTTGAATTTTTTTTGAGAATTTTTTTAAAAATTGAAAAATTTTTTTTTTCATTTTTTTTTGAAAAATTTTTTTTTAAAATTTTTTTTTGAAAATTTTTTTTTTTTATTTTTTTTTTGAAATTTTTTTGAGAATTTTTTTTTTATTTTTTTTTTTGAAAATTTTTTTGAAATTTTTTTTGAAATTTTTTTTTTTTTGATTTTTTTTTGAATTTTTTTTTTTTTATTTTTTTTTCGAAATTTTTTTGAGAATTTTTTTAAAATTTTTTTTTTTCGAAATTTTTTTTTCATTTTTTTTTTTATTTTTTTTTGAAATTTTTTTTTTATTTTTTTTTAAATTTTTTTTTTTTATTTTTTTTTGAAATTTTTTTGAGAATTTTTTTAAAAATTTTTTTTTTAATTTTTTTTTTGAAATTTTTAAATTTTTTCTTTGGAAATTTTTTTTTAAATTTTTTTTTCGAAATTTTTTTTTCAATTTTTTTAAAATTTTTTTTTTAAATTTTTTTTTGAAATTTTTTTAAAATTTTTTTTTAATTTTTTTTTTTTTTTTTTTTTTGAATTTTTTTTTTATTTTTTTTTGAAAAATTTTTTTTTTAATTTTTTTTTTTTTAATTTTTTTGAGAATATTTTTTTTTATTTTTTTTTTGAAATTTTTTTGAGAATTTTTTTAAAAATTTTTTTTTTTTAATTTTTTTTTTTAATTTTTTTTTGGAAATTTTTTTTTTTATTTTTTTTTGAAAAATTTTTTTATTTTTTTTTGTAAATTATTTTTTTTTTTAAATTTTCTTTTTTCATTTTTTTTTTGAAAAATTTTTTTTTTCATTTTTTTTTTGAAAAATTTTTTTTAAAATTTTTTTTTGAAAAATTTTTTTTTTCATTTTTTTTTTGAAAAATTTTTTTTTTAATTTTTTTTTGAAATTTTTTTTAAATTAATTTTTCATTTTTTTTTTTTTTTGAAATTTTTTTTAAATTTTTTTTTGAAAATTTTTTTTTTTATTTTTTTTTTGAAATTTTTTTTTCGAAATTTTTTTTTCAATTTTTTTAAATTTTTTTTTTTGATTTTTTTTTGAAATTTTTTTTAAATTTATTTTTTTTGAAATTTTTTTTTATTTTTTTTTTGAAAATTTTTTTTTTTTATTTTTTTTTTTGAAATTTTTTTGAGAATTTTTTTAAAAATTTTTTTTTGAAATTTTTTTTTTTAATTTTTTTTTAAATTTTTTTTTTGCAAATTTTTTTTTTTTATTTTTTTTTGAAAAATTTTTTTTATTTTTTTTTGAAAATTATTTTTTTTTTGAAAAATTTTTTTTTTCATTTTTTTTTGAAAAATTTTTTTATAAATTTTTTTTTGAAAATTTTTTTTTTTATTTTTTTTTTGAAATTTTTTTGAGAATTTTTTTTTTATTTTTTTTTTTGAAAATTTTTTTGAAATTTTTTTTGAAATTTTTTTTTTTTTATTTTTTTTTCGAAATTTTTTTGAAATTTTTTTTAAATTTTTTTTTCATTTTTTTTTTATTTTTTTTGAAATTTTTTTTTTATTTTTTTTTGAAATTTTTTTTTTTTATTTTTTTTTTGAAATTTTTTTGAGAATTTTTTTTTTAATTTTTTTTTTAATTTTTTTTTTGAAATTTTTAAATTTTTTTTTTGGAAATTTTTTTTTTTATTTTTTTTTTCAAAATTTTTTTTTCAATTTTTTTAAAATTTTTTTTTTAAATTTTTTTTTGAAATTTTTTTAAAATTTTTTTTTGAAAAATTTTTTTTGAAATTTTTTTTAAATTTTTTTTTTGGAAATTTTTTTTTTTATTTTTTTTTGAAAATTTTTTTTATTTTTTTTTTGAAAATTTTTTTTTTTTTTGAAAAATTTTTTTTTTCATTTTTTTTTGAAAAATTTTTTTTTAAATTTTTTTTTGAAAAATTTTTTTTTTATTTTTTTTTTATTTTTTTTTGATTTTTTTTGAATTTTTTGAAATTTTTTTTGAATTTTTTTTTTTGATTATTTTTTGAAAAATTTTTTTTTAATTTTTTTTTCGAAATTTTTTTTTCAATTTTTTTAAAATTTTTTTTTTTGATTTTTTTTTGAAATTTTTTTAAATTTATTTTTTTTGAAATTTTTTTTTTTGAAAATTTTTTTTTTTATTTTTTTTTTTGAAATTTTTTTGATAATTTTTTTTAAATTTTTTTTTTGAAATTTTTTTTAAATTTTTTTTTTGGAAATTTTTTTTTTTAATTTTTTTTTGAATTTTTTTTTTTGAAAATTTTTTTGAAATTTTTTTTGAATTTTTTTTTTGATTATTTTTTGAAATTTTTTTTTTTAAATTTTTTTTTCGAAATTTTTTGAGAATTTTTTTAAAAATTTTTTTTTCGAAATTTTTTTTTCAATTTTTTTTAAATTTTTTTTTAAATTTTTTTTTGAAATTTTTTTTAAATTTATTTTTCATTTTTTTTTTTTTTTTTTAAATTTTTTTTTTTTTTTTTTGAAAAATTTTTTTTTAATTTTTTTTTTTGAAATTTTTTTTTCAAAATTTTTTTTTCAATTTTTTTAAAATTTTTTTTTTTGATTTTTTTTTGAAATTTTTTTTAAATTTATTTTTTTTGAAATTTTTTTTTTAAATTTTTTTTTGAAAAATTTTTTTTTTATTTTTTTTTTTGATAATTTTTTTAAAATTTTTTTTTTTCATTTTTTTTTGAAATTTTTTTTTTCTTTTTTTTTGAAATTTTTTTGAGAATTTTTTTTAAAATTTTTTTTTTAATTTTTTTTTTGAATTTTTTTTTTCGAAATTTTTTTTTCAATTTTTTTAAAATTTTTTTTTGAAATTTTTTTAAAATTTTTTTTTCATTTTTTTTTTTTTTTTTTTTTGAAAAATTTTTTTTGTTTTTTTTTAAAATTTTTTTGAGAATTTTTTTGAGAATTTTTTTAAAAATTTTTTTTTCGAAATTTTTTTTTCAATTTTTTTTAAATTTTTTTTAAAATTTTTTTTTGAAATTTTTTTTAAATTTATTTTTCATTTTTTTTTTTTTTTTAAATTTTTTTTTTTTTTTTTTTGAAAAATTTTTTTTTTAATTTTTTTTTTGAAATTTTTTTTTCAAAATTTTTTTTTCAATTTTTTTAAAATTTTTTTTTTGATTTTTTTTTGAAATTTTTTTTAAATTTATTTTTTTTGAAATTTTTTTTTAAAATTTTTTTTTGAAAAATTTTTTTTTTATTTTTTTTTTTGATAATTTTTTTAAAATTTTTTTTTTCATTTTTTTTTGAAATTTTTTTTTTCTTTTTTTTTGAAATTTTTTTGAGAATTTTTTTTAAAATTTTTTTTTTAATTTTTTTTTTGAATTTTTTTTTTCGAAATTTTTTTTTCAATTTTTTTAAAATTTTTTTTTGAAATTTTTTTAAAATTTTTTTTTCATTTTTTTTTTTTTTTTTTTGAAATTTTTTTTTTTCATTTTTTTTTGAAAAATTTTTGTTGTTTTTTTTTTTAATTTTTTTGAGAATTTTTTTTTTTTTTTTTTTATTTTTTTTTTGAAATTTTTTTGAGAATTTTTTTAAAAATTTTTTTTTGAAATTTTTTTTTTTAAATTTTTTTTAAATTTTTTTTTTGGAAATTTTTTTTTTTTTTTTTGAAAAATTTTTTTTATTTTTTTTTGAAAATTATTTTTTTTTGAAAAATTTTTTTTTTCATTTTTTTTTTGAAAAATTTTTTTTTTCATTTTTTTTTGAAAAATTTTTTTTTAAATTTTTTTTTGAAAATTTTTTTTTTTTATTTTTTTTTTGAAATTTTTTTGAGAATTTTTTTTTATATTTTTTTTTTTGAAAATTTTTTTGAAATTTTTTTTGAAATTTTTTTTTTTTTGATTTTTTTTTGAAATTTTTTTTTTTTATTTTTTTTTCGAAATTTTTTTGAGAATTTTTTTAAAATTTTTTTTTTTCGAAATTTTTTTTTCAATTTTTTACAAATTTTTTTAAAAATTTTTTTTGAAATTTTTTTTAAATTTTTTTTTCATTTTTTTTTTTATTTTTTTTTGAAATTTTTTTTTTATTTTTTTTTTAAATTTTTTTTTTTTATTTTTTTTTGAAATTTTTTTGAGAATTTTTTTAAAATTTTTTTTTTTAATTTTTTTTTTGAAAATTTTAAATTTTTTTTTTGGAAATTTTTTTTTAAATTTTTTTTTCGAAATTTTTTTTTCAATTTTTTTAAAATTTTTTTTTAAAATTTTTTTTTGAAATTTTTTTAAAATTTTTTTTTAATTTTTTTTTTTTTTTTTTTTTTGAATTTTTTTTTTATTTTTTTTTGAAAAATTTTTTTTTTAATTTTTTTTTTTAATTTTTTTGAGAATATTTTTTTTTATTTTTTTTTTGAAATTTTTTTGAGAATTTTTTTAAAAATTTTTTTTTTTAAATTTTTTTTTAAAATTTTTTTTTGGAAATTTTTTTTTTTTTATTTTTTTTTGAAAAATTTTTTTATTTTTTTTTTAAAATTTTTTTTTTTCATTTTTTTTTTGAAAAATTTTTTTTTTCATTTTTTTTTTGAAAAATTTTTTTTAAAATTTTTTTTTGAAAAATTTTTTTTTTAATTTTTTTTTTGAAAAATTTTTTTTTAAATTTTTTTTTGAAATTTTTTTTAAATTTATTTTTCATTTTTTTTTTTTTTTTGAAATTTTTTTTAAATTTTTTTTTGAAAATTTTTTTTTTTATTTTTTTTTTGAAATTTTTTTTTCGAAATTTTTTTTTCAATTTTTTTAAATTTTTTTTTTTGATTTTTTTTTGAAATTTTTTTTAAATTTATTTTTTTTTAAATTTTTTTTATTTTTTTTTTGAAAATTTTTTTTTTTTATTTTTTTTTTTTGAAATTTTTTTGAGAATTTTTTTTAAAATTTTTTTTTTATTTTTTTTTTGAATTTTTTTTTTTGAAAATTTTTTTGAAATTTTTTTTGAATTTTTTTTTTTGATTATTTTTTGAAAATT
The DNA here is from genome assembly GCA_944452925.2 of Chrysolina oricalcia. NCBI lineage: Eukaryota > Metazoa > Arthropoda > Insecta > Coleoptera > Chrysomelidae > Chrysolina > Chrysolina oricalcia. The sequence continues at coordinate 33,049,521 of OX101819.2, forward strand.
TTTTTTTAATTTTTTTTTCGAAGTTTTTGAGAATTTTTTTAAAAATTTTTTTTTCGAAATTTTTTTTTCAATTTTTTAAAAATTTTTTTTAAATTTTTTTTGAATTTTTTTTAAAATTTATTTTTCATTTTTTTTTTTTTTTTGAAATTTTTTTTTTATTTTTTTTTGAAAAATTTTTTTTGAAATTTTTTTTAAATTTTTTTTTTGGAAATTTTTTTTATTTTTTTTTGAAAATTTTTTTTATTTTTTTTTTGAAAATTTTTTTTTTTTTTGAAAAATTTTTTTTTTCATTTTTTTTTGAAAAATTTTTTTTTAAATTTTTTTTTGAAAAATGTTTTTTTTATTTTTTTTTTATTTTTTTTTGATTTTTTTTGAATTTTTTGAAATTTTTTTTGAATTTTTTTTTTGATTATTTTTTGAAAATTTTTTTTTAAATTTTTTTTTCGAAATTTTTTTTTCAATTTTTTTAAAATTTTTTTTTTTGATTTTTTTTTGAAATTTTTTTTAAATTTATTTTTTTTGAAATTTTTTTTTTTGAAAATTTTTTTTTTATTTTTTTTTTTGAAATTTTTTTGATAATTTTTTTTAAAATTTTTTTTTGAAATTTTTTTTAAATTTTTTTTTTGGAAATTTTTTTTTTTATTTTTTTTTGAATTTTTTTTTTTGAAAATTTTTTTGAAATTTTTTTTGAATTTTTTTTTTTGATTATTTTTTGAAAATTTTTTTTTTAAATTTTTTTTTCGAAATTTTTTTGAGAATTTTTTTAAAAATTTTTTTTTCGAAATTTTTTTTTCAATTTTTTTTAAATTTTTTTTTAAATTTTTTTTTGAAATTTTTTTAAATTTATTTTTAATTTTTTTTTTTTTTTTTAATTTTTTTTTTTTTTTTTGAAAAATTTTTTTTTAATTTTTTTTTTTGAAATTTTTTTTTCAAAATTTTTTTTTCAATTTTTTTAAAATTTTTTTTTTTGATTTTTTTTTGAAATTTTTTTTAAATTTATTTTTTTTGAAATTTTTTTTTTTAATTTTTTTTTGAAAAATTTTTTTTTATTTTTTTTTTTGATAATTTTTTTAAAATTTTTTTTTTTCATTTTTTTTTGAAATTTTTTTTTCCTTTTTTTTTGAAATTTTTTTGAGAATTTTTTTTAAAATTTTTTTTTTAATTTTTTTTTTGAATTTTTTTTTTCGAAATTTTTTTTTCAATTTTTTTAAAATTTTTTTTGAAATTTTTTTAAAATTTTTTTTTCATTTTTTTTTTTTTTTTTTTTGAAATTTTTTTTTTTCATTTTTTTTTGAAAAATTTTTTTTGTTTTTTTTTTTAATTTTTTTGAGAATTTTTTTTTTTTTTTTTTTATTTTTTTTTTGAATTTTTTTTGAGAATTTTTTTAAAAATTTTTTTTTGAAATTTTTTTTTTTAAATTTTTTTTAAATTTTTTTTTTGGAAATTTTTTTTTTTTTTTTTGAAAAATTTTTTTTATTTTTTTTTGAAAATTATTTTTTTTTGAAAAATTTTTTTTTTCATTTTTTTTTTGAAAAATTTTTTTTTTCATTTTTTTTTGAAAAATTTTTTTTAAAATTTTTTTTTGAAAATTTTTTTTTTTTATTTTTTTTTTGAAATTTTTTTGAGAATTTTTTTTTTATTTTTTTTTTTGAAAATTTTTTTGAAATTTTTTTTTTTTGATTTTTTTTTGAATTTTTTTTTTTTTTATTTTTTTTTCGAAATTTTTTTGAGAATTTTTTTAAAATTTTTTTTTTTCGAAATTTTTTTTTCATTTTTTTTTTTATTTTTTTTTGAAATTTTTTTTTTATTTTTTTTTAAATTTTTTTTTTTTATTTTTTTTTGAAATTTTTTTGAGAATTTTTTTAAAAATTTTTTTTTTAATTTTTTTTTTGAAATTTTTAAATTTTTTTTTGAAAAATTTTTTTTGAAATTTTTTTTAAATTTTTTTTTTGGAAATTTTTTTTATTTTTTTTTGAAAATTTTTTTTATTTTTTTTTTGAAAATTTTTTTTTTTTTTGAAAAATTTTTTTTTTCATTTTTTTTTGAAAAATTTTTTTTTAAATTTTTTTTTGAAAAATGTTTTTTTTATTTTTTTTTTATTTTTTTTTGATTTTTTTTGAATTTTTTGAAATTTTTTTTGAATTTTTTTTTTGATTATTTTTTGAAAATTTTTTTTTTAATTTTTTTTTCGAAATTTTTTTTTCAATTTTTTTAAAATTTTTTTTTTTGATTTTTTTTTGAAATTTTTTTTAAATTTATTTTTTTTGAAATTTTTTTTTTTGAAAATTTTTTTTTTATTTTTTTTTTTGAAATTTTTTTGATAATTTTTTTTAAAATTTTTTTTTGAAATTTTTTTTAAATTTTTTTTTTGGAAATTTTTTTTTTTTATTTTTTTTTGAATTTTTTTTTTGAAAATTTTTTTGAAATTTTTTTTGAATTTTTTTTTTTGATTATTTTTTGAAAATTTTTTTTTTAAATTTTTTTTTCGAAATTTTTTTGAGAATTTTTTTAAAAATTTTTTTTTCGAAATTTTTTTTTCAATTTTTTTTAAATTTTTTTTTAAATTTTTTTTTGAAATTTTTTTAAATTTATTTTTCATTTTTTTTTTTTTTTAAATTTTTTTTTTTTTTTTTTGAAAAATTTTTTTTTAATTTTTTTTTTTGAAATTTTTTTTTCAAAATTTTTTTTTCAATTTTTTTAAAATTTTTTTTTTTGATTTTTTTTTGAAATTTTTTTTAAATTTATTTTTTTTGAAATTTTTTTTTTTAATTTTTTTTTGAAAAATTTTTTTTTATTTTTTTTTTTGATAATTTTTTTAAAATTTTTTTTTTTCATTTTTTTTTGAAATTTTTTTTTCCTTTTTTTTTGAAATTTTTTTGAGAATTTTTTTTAAAATTTTTTTTTTAATTTTTTTTTTGAATTTTTTTTTTCGAAATTTTTTTTTCAATTTTTTTAAAATTTTTTTTGAAATTTTTTTAAAATTTTTTTTTCATTTTTTTTTTTTTTTTTTTTTGAAATTTTTTTTTTTCATTTTTTTTTGAAAAATTTTTTTTGTTTTTTTTTTTAATTTTTTTGAGAATTTTTTTTTTTTTTTTTTATTTTTTTTTTGAATTTTTTTTGAGAATTTTTTTAAAAATTTTTTTTTGAAATTTTTTTTTTTAAATTTTTTTTAAATTTTTTTTTTGGAAATTTTTTTTTTTTTTTTGAAAAATTTTTTTTATTTTTTTTTGAAAATTATTTTTTTTTGAAAAATTTTTTTTTTCATTTTTCTTTTGAAAAATTTTTTTTTTCATTTTTTTTTGAAAAATTTTTTTTTAAAATTTTTTTTTGAAAATTTTTTTTTTTATTTTTTTTTTGAAATTTTTTTGAGAATTTTTTTTTTATTTTTTTTTTTGAAAATTTTTTTGAAATTTTTTTTGAAATTTTTTTTTTTTTGATTTTTTTTTGAATTTTTTTTTTTTATTTTTTTTTCGAAATTTTTTTGAGAATTTTTTTAAAATTTTTTTTTTTCGAAATTTTTTTTTCATTTTTTTTTTTATTTTTTTTTGAAATTTTTTTTTTATTTTTTTTTAAATTTTTTTTTTTTATTTTTTTTTGAAATTTTTTTGAGAATTTTTTTAAAAATTTTTTTTTTAATTTTTTTTTTGAAATTTTTAAATTTTTTCTTTGGAAATTTTTTTTTAAATTTTTTTTTCGAAATTTTTTTTTCAATTTTTTTAAAATTTTTTTTTAAAATTTTTTTTTGAAATTTTTTTAAAATTTTTTTTTAATTTTTTTTTTTTTTTTTTTTTTGAATTTTTTTTTTTATTTTTTTTTGAAAAATTTTTTTTTTAATTTTTTTTTTTTTAATTTTTTTGAGAATATTTTTTTTTATTTTTTTTTTGAAATTTTTTTGAGAATTTTTTTAAAAATTTTTTTTTTTTAATTTTTTTTTTTAATTTTTTTTTGGAAATTTTTTTTTTTATTTTTTTTTGAAAAATTTTTTTATTTTTTTTTGTAAATTATTTTTTTTTAAAATTTTCTTTTTTCATTTCTTTTTTGAAAAATTTTTTTTTTCATTTTTTTTTTGAAAAATTTTTTTTAAAATTTTTTTTTGAAAAATTTTTTTTTTCATTTTTTTTTTGAAAAATTTTTTTTTTAATTTTTTTTTGAAATTTTTTTTAAATTTATTTTTCATTTTTTTTTTTTTTTGAAATTTTTTTTAAATTTTTTTTTGAAAATTTTTTTTTTTATTTTTTTTTTGAAATTTTTTTTTCGAAATTTTTTTTTCAATTTTTTTAAATTTTTTTTTTTTATTTTTTTTTGAAATTTTTTTTAAATTTATTTTTTTTGAAATTTTTTTTTATTTTTTTTTTGAAAATTTTTTTTTTTTATTTTTTTTTTTGAAATTTTTTTGAGAATTTTTTTAAAAATTTTTTTTTGAAATTTTTTTTTTTTATTTTTTTTTAAATTTTTTTTTTGGAAATTTTTTTTTTTTATTTTTTTTTGAAAAATTTTTTTTATTTTTTTTTGAAAATTATTTTTTTTTTGAAAAATTTTTTTTTTCATTTTTTTTTGAAAAATTTTTTTATAAATTTTTTTTTGAAAATTTTTTTTTTTATTTTTTTTTTGAAATTTTTTTGAGAATTTTTTTTTTATTTTTTTTTTTGAAAATTTTTTTGAAATTTTTTTTGAAATTTTTTTTTTTTTATTTTTTTTTCGAAATTTTTTTGAAATTTTTTTTAAATTTTTTTTTCATTTTTTTTTTATTTTTTTTGAAATTTTTTTTTTATTTTTTTTTGAAATTTTTTTTTTTTATTTTTTTTTTGAAATTTTTTTGAGAATTTTTTTTTAATTTTTTTTTTAATTTTTTTTTTGAAATTTTTAAATTTTTTTTTTGGAAATTTTTTTTTTTATTTTTTTTTTCAAAATTTTTTTTTCAATTTTTTTAAAATTTTTTTTTTAAATTTTTTTTTGAAATTTTTTTAAAATTTTTTTTTGAAAAATTTTTTTTGAAATTTTTTTTAAATTTTTTTTTTGGAAATTTTTTTTTTTATTTTTTTTTGAAAATTTTTTTTATTTTTTTTTTGAAAATTTTTTTTTTTTTTGAAAAATTTTTTTTTTCATTTTTTTTTGAAAAATTTTTTTTTAAATTTTTTTTTGAAAAATTTTTTTTTTATTTTTTTTTTATTTTTTTTTGATTTTTTTTGAATTTTTTGAAATTTTTTTTGAATTTTTTTTTTTGATTATTTTTTGAAAAATTTTTTTTTAATTTTTTTTTCGAAATTTTTTTTTCAATTTTTTTAAAATTTTTTTTTTTGATTTTTTTTTGAAATTTTTTTAAATTTATTTTTTTTGAAATTTTTTTTTTTGAAAATTTTTTTTTTTATTTTTTTTTTTGAAATTTTTTTGATAATTTTTTTTAAATTTTTTTTTTGAAATTTTTTTTAAATTTTTTTTTTGGAAATTTTTTTTTTAAATTTTTTTTTGAATTTTTTTTTTTGAAAATTTTTTTGAAATTTTTTTTGAATTTTTTTTTTGATTATTTTTTGAAATTTTTTTTTTTAAATTTTTTTTTCGAAATTTTTTGAGAATTTTTTTAAAAATTTTTTTTTCGAAATTTTTTTTTCAATTTTTTTTAAATTTTTTTTTAAATTTTTTTTTGAAATTTTTTTTAAATTTATTTTTCATTTTTTTTTTTTTTTTTAAATTTTTTTTTTTTTTTTTTGAAAAATTTTTTTTTAATTTTTTTTTTTGAAATTTTTTTTTCAAAATTTTTTTTTCAATTTTTTTAAAATTTTTTTTTTTGATTTTTTTTTGAAATTTTTTTTAAATTTATTTTTTTTGAAATTTTTTTTTTAAATTTTTTTTTGAAAAATTTTTTTTTTATTTTTTTTTTTGATAATTTTTTTAAAATTTTTTTTTTTCATTTTTTTTTGAAATTTTTTTTTTCTTTTTTTTTGAAATTTTTTTGAGAATTTTTTTTAAAATTTTTTTTTTAATTTTTTTTTTGAATTTTTTTTTTCGAAATTTTTTTTTCAATTTTTTTAAAATTTTTTTTTGAAATTTTTTTAAAATTTTTTTTTCATTTTTTTTTTTTTTTTTTTTGAAATTTTTTTTTTTCATTTTTTTTTGAAAAATTTTTTTTTGTTTTTTTTTAAAATTTTTTTGAGAATTTTTTTGAGAATTTTTTTAAAAATTTTTTTTTCGAAATTTTTTTTTCAATTTTTTTTAAATTTTTTTTTAAATTTTTTTTTGAAATTTTTTTTAAATTTATTTTTCATTTTTTTTTTTTTTTTTAAATTTTTTTTTTTTTTTTTTTGAAAAATTTTTTTTTTAATTTTTTTTTTGAAATTTTTTTTTCAAAATTTTTTTTTCAATTTTTTTAAAATTTTTTTTTTTGATTTTTTTTTGAAATTTTTTTTAAATTTATTTTTTTTGAAATTTTTTTTTAAAATTTTTTTTTGAAAAATTTTTTTTTTATTTTTTTTTTTGATAATTTTTTTAAAATTTTTTTTTTCATTTTTTTTTGAAATTTTTTTTTTCTTTTTTTTTGAAATTTTTTTTAAAATTTTTTTTTTAATTTTTTTTTTGAATTTTTTTTTTCGAAATTTTTTTTTCAATTTTTTTAAAATTTTTTTTTGAAATTTTTTTAAAATTTTTTTTTCATTTTTTTTTTTTTTTTTTTGAAATTTTTTTTTTCATTTTTTTTTGAAAAATTTTTGTTGTTTTTTTTTTTAATTTTTTTGAGAATTTTTTTTTTTTTTTTTTTATTTTTTTTTTGAAATTTTTTTGAGAATTTTTTTAAAAATTTTTTTTTGAAATTTTTTTTTTTTAATTTTTTTTAAATTTTTTTTTTGGAAATTTTTTTTTTTTTTTTTGAAAAATTTTTTTTATTTTTTTTTGAAAATTATTTTTTTTTGAAAAATTTTTTTTTTCATTTTTTTTTTGAAAAATTTTTTTTTTCATTTTTTTTTGAAAAATTTTTTTTTAAATTTTTTTTTGAAAATTTTTTTTTTTTATTTTTTTTTTGAAATTTTTTTGAGAATTTTTTTTTATATTTTTTTTTTTGAAAATTTTTTTGAAATTTTTTTTGAAATTTTTTTTTTTTTGATTTTTTTTTGAAATTTTTTTTTTTTATTTTTTTTTCGAAATTTTTTTGAGAATTTTTTTAAAATTTTTTTTTTTCGAAATTTTTTTTTCAATTTTTTACAAATTTTTTTAAAAATTTTTTTTGAAATTTTTTTTAAATTTTTTTTTCATTTTTTTTTTTATTTTTTTTTGAAATTTTTTTTTTATTTTTTTTTTAAATTTTTTTTTTTTATTTTTTTTTGAAATTTTTTTGAGAATTTTTTTAAAATTTTTTTTTTTAATTTTTTTTTTGAAAATTTAAAATTTTTTTTTTGGAAATTTTTTTTTAAATTTTTTTTTCGAAATTTTTTTTTCAATTTTTTTAAAATTTTTTTTTAAAATTTTTTTTTGAAATTTTTTTAAAATTTTTTTTTAATTTTTTTTTTTTTTTTTTTTTTGAATTTTTTTTTTATTTTTTTTTGAAAAATTTTTTTTTTAATTTTTTTTTTTAATTTTTTTGAGAATATTTTTTTTTATTTTTTTTTTGAAATTTTTTTGAGAATTTTTTTAAAAATTTTTTTTTTTAAATTTTTTTTTAAAATTTTTTTTTGGAAATTTTTTTTTTTTATTTTTTTTTGAAAAATTTTTTTATTTTTTTTTTTAAATTTTTTTTTTTCATTTTTTTTTTGAAAAATTTTTTTTTTCATTTTTTTTTGAAAAATTTTTTTTAAAATTTTTTTTTGAAAAATTTTTTTTTTCATTTTTTTTTTGAAAAATTTTTTTTTTAATTTTTTTTTGAAATTTTTTTTAAATTTATTTTTCATTTTTTTTTTTTTTTTGAAATTTTTTTTAAATTTTTTTTTGAAAATTTTTTTTTTTATTTTTTTTTTGAAATTTTTTTTTCGAAATTTTTTTTTCAATTTTTTTAAATTTTTTTTTTTGATTTTTTTTTGAAATTTTTTTTAAATTTATTTTTTTTTAAATTTTTTTTTATTTTTTTTTTGAAAATTTTTTTTTTTTATTTTTTTTTTTTGAAATTTTTTTGAGAATTTTTTTTAAAATTTTTTTTTTATTTTTTTTTTGAATTTTTTTTTTTGAAAATTTTTTTGAAATTTTTTTTGAATTTTTTTTTTTGATTATTTTTTGAAAATTTTTTTTTTAATTTTTTTTTCGAAGTTTTTGAGAATTTTTTTAAAAATTTTTTTTTCGAAATTTTTTTTTCAATTTTTTTAAAATTTTTTTTAAATTTTTTTTGAATTTTTTTTAAAATTTATTTTTCATTTTTTTTTTTTTTTTTTTTGAATTTTTTTTTTATTTTTTTTTGAAAATTTTTTTTTTTATTTTTTTTTCGAAATTTTTTTGAGAATTTTTTTAAAAATTTTTTTTTCGAAATTTTTTTAAAAATTTTTTTTAAATTTTTTTCTTTGATTTTTTTTTGAAATTTTTTTTAAATTTATTTTTTTTGAAATTTTTTTTTTGAAATTTTTTTTTTTTGAAATTTTTTTTTTTTATTTTTTTTTTTTGAAATTTTTTTTTTTTATTTTTTTTTTTGAAATTTTTTTGATAATTTTTTTTTAAATTTTTTTTTGAAATTTTTTTTTTGAAATTTTTTTTTTGGAAATTTTTTTTTTTTATTTTTTTTTTGAAAAATTTTTTTTTTCATTTTTTTTTGAAAAAATTTTTTTTAATTTTTTTTTTATTTTTTTTTGAAATTTTTTTTTTGAAATTTTTTTTTTGGAAATTTTTTTTTTTTATTTTTTTTTTGAAAAATTTTTTTTTTCATTTTTTTTTTGAAAAATTTTTTTTTTCATTTTTTTTTGAAAAAATTTTTTTTAATTTTTTTTTTATTTTTTTTTGAAATTTTTTTTTATTTTTTTTTTGAAATTTTTTTGAGATTTTTTTTTATTTTTTTTTTTGAAATTTTTTTTGAAATTTTTTAATTTTTTTTGATTTTTTTTTTAAATTTTTTTTTTTATTTTTTTTCTCAAAATTTTTTTGAGAATTTTTTTAAAATTTTTTTTTTCGAAATTTTTTTTTCAATTTTTTAAAAATTTTTTTTGAAAATTTTTTTGAAATTTTTTTTGAAATTTTTTTTGAAATTTTTTTTTTCGAAAACTTTTTTGAAATTTTTTTTGAAATTTTTTTTTTGAAAATTTTTTTTTTAAATTTTTTTTTGAAAATTTTATTTTTAATTTTTTTTTCGAAATTTTTTTGAGAATTTTTTTAAAAATTTTTTTTTCGAAATTTTTTTTTGAATTTTTTTAAAATTTTTTTTTAAATTTTTTTTTTAAATTTTTTTTTTATTTTTTTTTGAAAAATTTTTTTTTTATTTTTTTTTTTGAAATTTTTTTTTGAATTTTTTTTTTTAATTTTTTTTTTGAATTTTTTTTTTGAAATTTTTTTTTGAAATTTTTTTTTTTTAATTTTTTTTTTTTGAATTTTTTTTTTTGAATTTTTTTTTTGAAATTTTTTTTTTTCATTTTTTTTTGAAAATTTTTTTTTTCATTTTTTTTTGAAATTTTTTTTTTATTTTTTTTTTTGAAATTTTTTTGAGAATTTTTTTTAAAATTTTTTTTTAAATTTTTTTTTTGAATTTTTTTTTTTGAAAATTTTTTTGAAATTTTCTTTGAATTTTTTTTTTTGATTATTTTTTGAAAATTTTTTTTTAAAATTTTTTTTTCGAAATTTTTTTGAGAATTTTTTTAAAAATTTTTTTTTCGAAATTTTTTTTTCAATTTTTTTAAAATTTTTTTTAAAATTTTTTTTTGAAATTTTTTTAAAATTTATTTTTCATTATTTTTTTTTTTGAAATGTTTTTTTTTTTTTTTTTTTTTGAAAAAATTTTTTTTTTATTTTTTTTTTGAAAAATTTTTTTTTTCATTTTTTTTTGAAAAATTTTTTTTTTCATTTTTTTTGAAAAATTTTTTTTTTATTTTTTTTTGAAAAATTTTTTTTTTATTTTTTTTTTATTTTTATTTGAAATTTTTTTTAAATTTATTTTTCATTTTTTTTTTTTTGAATTTTTTTTTTATTTTTTTTTTGAAAATTTTTTTTTTTATTTTTTTTTTTGAAATTTTTTTTTGAATTTTTTTTTTAATTTTTTTTTTAAATTTTTTTTTTGAAATTTTTTTTTGAAATTTTTTTTTTTAAATTTTTTTTTTTGAATTTTTTTTTTTGAATTTTTTTTTTTAAATTTTTTTTTTTCATTTTTTTTTGAAAATTTTTTTTTTTCATTTTTTTTTGAAATTTTTTTTTTATTTTTTTTTTTGAAATTTTTTTGAGAATTTTTTTTAAAATTTTTTTTTTTAATTTTTTTTTTGAATTTTTTTTTTTGAAAATTTTTTTGAAATTTTCTTTGAATTTTTTTTTTTTGATTATTTTTTGAAAATTTTTTTTTTAAATTTTTTTTTCGAAATTTTTTTGAGAATTTTTTTAAAAATTTTTTTTTCGAAATTTTTTTTTCAATTTTTTTAAAATTTTTTTTAAAATTTTTTTTTGAAATTTTTTTTAAATTTATTTTTCATTATTTTTTTTTTTGAAATGTTTTTTTTTTTTTTTTTTTTTTGAAAAAATTTTTTTTTTATTTTTTTTTTGAAAAATTTTTTTTTTCATTTTTTTTTGAAAAATTTTTTTTTAAATTTTTTTTTGAAAAAATTTTTTTTTCATTTTTTTTTTGAAAAATTTTTTTTTTCATTTTTTTTTGAAAAATTTTTTTTTTAATTTTTTTTTGAAAAATTTTTTTTTAATTTTTTTTTATTTTTATTTGAAATTTTTTTTAAATTTATTTTTCATTTTTTTTTTTTTTGAATTTTTTTTTTATTTTTTTTTTGAAAATTTTTTTTTTATTTTTTTTTTGAAATTTTTTTGAGAATTTTTTTTTTTAATTTTTTTTTTTAATTTTTTTTTTGAATTTTTTTTTAAATTTTTTTTTTGAATTTTTTTTTTGAAAATTATTTTTTTCATTTTTTTTTGAAAATTTTTTTTTTCATTTTTTTTTGAAAATTTTTTTTTTTTTTTTTGAAATTTTTTTTAAAATTTTTTTTTTTATTTTTTTTTTGAATTTTTTTTTTGAAAATTTTTTTGAAATTTTTTTTGAATTTTTTTTTTTTGATTATTTTTTGAAAATTTTTTTTTTTAATTTTTTTTTCGAAATTTTTTTGAGAATTTTTTTAAAAATTTTTTTTTCGAAATTTTTTTTTCAATTTTTTTAAAAATTTTTTTAAAATTTTTTTTTGAAATTTTTTTTAAATTTATTTTTCATTTTTTTTTTTTTTAATTTTTTTTTTTTTTTTTTTTTTAAAATTTTTTTTTTTATTTTTTTTTTGAAATTTTTTTTTCAAAATTTTTTTTTCAATTTTTTTAAAATTTTTTTTTTTGATTTTTTTTTGAAATTTTTTTTAAATTTATTTTTTTTGAAATTTTTTTTTTTAATTTTTTTTTGAAAAATTTTTTTTTTATTTTTTTTTTGATAATTTTTTTAAAATTTTTTTTTTTTCATTTTTTTTTTGAAATTTTTTTTTTCTTTTTTTTTGAAATTTTTTTGAGAATTTTTTTTAAAATTTTTTTTTTAATTTTTGTTTTGAATTTTTTTTTTCGAAATTTTTTTTTCAATTTTTTTAAAATTTTTTTTTGAAATTTTTTTAAAATTTTTTTTTCATTTTTTTTTTTTTTTTTTTTTTGAAATTTTTTTTTTTCATTTTTTTTTGAAAAATTTTTTTTGGTTTTTTTTTTAATTTTTTTGAGATTTTTTTTTTTTTTTTTTTATTTTTTTTTTGAAATTTTTTTGAGAATTTTTTAAAAAATTTTTTTTTGAAATTTTTTTTTTTAAATTTTTTTTAAATTTTTTTTTTGGAAATTTTTTTTTTATTTTTTTTTGAAAAATTTTTTTTATTTTTTTTTGAAAATTATTTTTTTTTGAAAAATTTTTTTTTTCATTTTTTTTTTGAAAATTTTTTTTTTTTATTTTTTTTTTGAAATTTTTTTGAGAATTTTTTTTTTATTTTTTTTTTGAAAATTTTTTTGAAATTTTTTTTGAAATTTTTTTTTTTTTGATTTTTTTTTGAAATTTTTTTTTTTTATTTTTTTTTCGAAATTTTTTTGAGAATTTTTTTAAAATTTTTTTTTTTCGAAATTTTTTTTTCAATTTTTTACAAATTTTTTTTTAAATTTTTTTTTGAAATTTTTTTTAAATTTTTTTTTCATTTTTTTTTTATTTTTTTTTGAAATTTTTTTTTTATTTTTTTTTAAAATTTTTTTTTTTTATTTTTTTTTGAAATTTTTTTGAGAATTTTTTTAAAAATTTTTTTTTTAATTTTTTTTTTGAAATTTTTAAATTTTTTTTTTGGAAATTTTTTTTAAAATTTTTTTTTCGAAATTTTTTTTTCAATTTTTTTAAAATTTTTTTTTTAAATTTTTTTTTGAAATTTTTTTAAAATTTTTTTTAAATTTTTTTTTTTTTTTTTTTGAATTTTTTTTTTTTTTTTTTTTTGAAAATTTTTTTTTTAAATTTTTTTTTTTTAAATTTTTTTGAGAATATTTTTTTTTATTTTTTTTTTGAAATTTTTTTGAGAATTTTTTAAAAAATTTTTTTTTTTAATTTTTTTTTTAAATTTTTTTTTGGAAATTTTTTTTTTTTATTTTTTTTTGAAAAATTTTTTTATTTTTTTTTGTAAATTATTTTTTTTTGAAAAATTTTTTTTTTCATTTTTTTTTTGAAAAATTTTTTTTTTAATTTTTTTTTTGAAAAATTTTTTTTAAAATTTTTTTTTGAAAAATTTTTTTTTTCATTTTTTTTTTGAAAAATTTTTTTTTTAATTTTTTTTTGAAATTTTTTTTAAATTTATTTTTCATTTTTTTTTTTTTTTGAAATTTTTTTTAAATTTTTTTTTGAAAATTTTTTTTTTATTTTTTTTTTTAATTTTTTTTTCGAAATTTTTTTTTCAATTTTTTTAAATTTTTTTTTTTGATTTTTTTTTGAAAATTTTTTTTTTTATTTTTTTTTTTGAAATTTTTTTGAGAATTTTTTTTAAAATTTTTTTTTTATTTTTTTTTTGATTTTTTTTTTTTTGAAAATTTTTTTGAAATTTTTTTTGAATTTTTTTTTTTGATTATTTTTTGAAAATTTTTTTTTAAATTTTTTTTTCGAAGTTTTTGAGAATTTTTTAAAAAATTTTTTTTTCGAAATTTTTTTTTCAATTTTTTTTAAATTTTTTTTAAATTTTTTTTTGAATTTTTTTTTAAATTTATTTTTCATTTTTATTTATTTTTTTTTTGAATTTTTTTTTTATTTTTTTTTGAAAATTTTTTTTTTATTTTTTTTTCGAAATTTTTTTGAGAATTTTTTTAAAAATTTTTTTTTCGAAATTTTTTTTTCAATTTTTTTAAAATTTTTTTCTTTGATTTTTTTTTGAAATTTTTTTTAAATTTATTTTTTTTTGAAATTTTTTTTTTTGAAATTTTTTTTTTTTATTTTTTTTTTTGAAATTTTTTTTTTTATTTTTTTTTTTGAAATTTTTTTGATAATTTTTTTTTAAATTTTTTTTTGAAATTTTTTTTTTGAAATTTTTTTTTTGGAAATTTTTTTTTTTTATTTTTTTTTGAAAATTTTTTTTATTTTTTTTTGAAAAATTTTTTTTTTTCGAAAAATTTTTTTTTTCATTTTTTTTTTTGAAAAATTTTTTTTTTCATTTTTTTTTGAAAAAATTTTTTTAAATTTTTTTTTTATTTTTTTTTGAAATTTTTTTTTATTTTTTTTTTGAAATTTTTTTGAGATTTTTTTTTTATTTTTTTTTTTGAAATTTTTTTTGAAATTTTTTAATTTTTTTTGATTTTTTTTTTAAATTTTTTTTTTTTATTTTTTTTTCGAAATTTTTTTGAGAATTTTTTTAAAATTTTTTTTTTCGAAATTTTTTTTTCAATTTTTTAAAAATTTTTTTTGAAAATTTTTTTGAAATTTTTTTTGAAATTTTTTTTGAAATCTTTTTTTTCGAAAACTTTTTTGAAATTTTTTTTGAAATTTTTTTTTTGAAAATTTTTTTTTTAAATTTTTTTTTGAAAATTTTATTTTGAATTTTTTTTTCGAAATTTTTTTGAGAATTTTTTTAAAAATTTTTTTTTCGAAATTTTTTTTTCAATTTTTTTAAAATTTTTTTTTAAATTTTTTTTTGAAATTTTTTTTTTATTTTTTTTTGAAAAATTTTTTTTTTATTTTTTTTTTTTGAAATTTTTTTTTGAATTTTTTTTTTTAATTTTTTTTTTGAATTTTTTTTTTGAAATTTTTTTTTGAAATTTTTTTTTTTTTATTTTTTTTTTTGAATTTTTTTTTTTGAATTTTTTTTTTGAAATTTTTTTTTTTTCATTTTTTTTTGAAAATTTTTTTTTTCATTTTTTTTTGAAATTTTTTTTTATTTTTTTTTTTGAAATTTTTTTGAGAATTTTTTTTAAAATTTTTTTTTTAATTTTTTTTTTGAATTTTTTTTTTTGAAAATTTTTTTGAAATTTTCTTTGAATTTTTTTTTTTGATTATTTTTTGAAAATTTTTTTTTTAAATTTTTTTTTCGAAATTTTTTTGAGAATTTTTTTAAAAATTTTTTTTTCGAAATTTTTTTTTCAATTTTTTTAAATTTTTTTTTTAAATTTTTTTTTGAAATTTTTTTTAAATTTATTTTTCATTTTTTTTTTTTTTGAAATGTTTTTTTTTTTTTTTTTTTTGAAAAAATTTTTTTTTTATTTTTTTTTTGAAAAATTTTTTTTTTCATTTTTTTTTGAAAAATTTTTTTTTAAATTTTTTTTTGAAAAATTTTTTTTTCATTTTTTTTTTGAAAAATTTTTTTTTTCATTTTTTTTTGAAAAATTTTTTTTTTCATTTTTTTTTTATTTTTTTTTGAAATTTTTTTAAAATTTATTTTTCATTTTTTTTTTTTTGAAATTTTTTTTTATTTTTTTTTTGAAAATTTTTTTTTTTATTTTTTTTTTTGAAATTTTTTTGAGAATTTTTTTTTTAAATTTTTTTTTAAATTTTTTTTTTGAATTTTTTTTTAAATTTTTTTTTTGAATTTTTTTTTTTGAAAATTATTTTTTTCATTTTTTTTTGAAAATTTTTTTTTTCATTTTTTTTTGAAATTTTTTTTTTTTTTTTTTTTGAAATTTTTTTTAAAATTTTTTTTTTTTATTTTTTTTTTGAATTTTTTTTTTTGAAAATTTTTTTGAAATTTTTTTTGAATTTTTTTTTTTTGATTATTTTTTGAAAATTTTTTTTAAATTTTTTTTTCGAAATTTTTTTGAGAATTTTTTTAAAATTTTTTTTTTCGAAATTTTTTTTTCAATTTTTTTAAAATTTTTTTTTTTGATTTTTTTTTTAAATTTATTTTTTTTGAAATTTTTTTTTTTGAAAATTTTTTTTTTAATTTTTTTTTTGAAATTTTTTTGATAATTTTTTTTAAAATTTTTTTTTGAAATTTTTTTTTTGAAATTTTTTTTAAATTTTTTTTTTGGAAATTTTTTTTTTTTATTTTTTTTTGAAAATTTTTTTTTATTTTTTTTTGAAATTTTTTTTTTTTTTTGAAAAATTTTTTTTTTAATTTTTTTTTTTGAAAAAATTTTTTTTTCATTTTTTTTTTTTGAAAAATTTTTTTTTAAATTTTTTTTAAAAAAATTTTTTTTTTATTTTTTTTTATTTTTTTTTGAATTTTTTTTTTATTTTTTTTTGAAATTTTTTTTTTTATTTTTTTTTTGAAATTTTTTTGAGATTTTTTTTTTATTTTTTTTTTGAAATTTTTTTTGAAATTTTTTTTTTTTTGATTTTTTTTTGAAATTTTTTTTTTTTTATTTTTTTTTCGAAATTTTTTTGAGAATTTTTTTAAAATTTTTTTTTTTCGAAATTTTTTTTTCAATTTTTTAAAAATTTTTTTTGAAAATTTTTTTGAAATTTTTTTTGAAATTTTTTTTTTGAAATTTTTTTTTTAAATTTTTTTTTGAAAATTTTATTTTTAATTTTTTTTTCGAAATTTTTTTGAGAATTTTTTTAAAATTTTTTTTTAATTTTTTTTTTGAAATTTTTTTTAAATTTATTTTTTTTGAAATTTTTTTTTTTATTTTTTTTTGAAAATTTTTTTTTTTATTTTTTTTTTGAAATTTTTTTTTGAATTTTTTTTTAAATTTTTTTTTTGAATTTTTTTTTTGAAAATTTTTTTTTTCATTTTTTTTTGAAAATTTTTTTTTTCATTTTTTTTTGAAATTTTTTTTTTATTTTTTTTTTTGAAATTTTTTTGAGAATTTTTTTGAAATTTTTTTTGAATTTTTTTTTTTTGATTATTTTTTGAAAATTTTTTTTTTAAATTTTTTTTTCGAAATTTTTTTTTCAATTTTTTTAAATTTTTTTTTGAAATTTTTTTTAAATTTATTTTTCATTTTTTTTTTTTTTTTTGAAATTTTTTTTTTTTTGAAAAATTTTTTTTTTTGAATTTTTTTTTTCGAAATTTTTTTTTCAATTTTTTTAAAATTTTTTTTTGAAATTTTTTTTAAATTTATTTTTTTTGAAATTTTTTTTTTTATTTTTTTTTGAAAATTTTTTTTTTTATTTTTTTTTTGAAATTTTTTTTTGAATTTTTTTTTAAATTTTTTTTTTGAATTTTTTTTTTGAAAATTTTTTTTTTCATTTTTTTTTGAAAATTTTTTTTTTCATTTTTTTTTGAAATTTTTTTTTTATTTTTTTTTTTGAAATTTTTTTGAGAATTTTTTTGAAATTTTTTTTGAATTTTTTTTTTTTGATTATTTTTTGAAAATTTTTTTTTTAAATTTTTTTTTCGAAATTTTTTTTTCAATTTTTTTAAATTTTTTTTTGAAATTTTTTTTAAATTTATTTTTCATTTTTTTTTTTTTTTTTGAAATTTTTTTTTTTTTGAAAAATTTTTTTTTTTGAATTTTTTTTTTTGAAATTTTTTTTTTTCATTTTTTTTTGAAAAATTTTTTTTTTATTTTTTTTTTAAATTTTTTTGAGATTTTTTTTTTTTTTTTTTTTTTTTATTTTTTTTTGAAATTTTTTTGAGAATTTTTTTAAAAATTTTTTTTTGAAATTTTTTTTTTTCATTTTTTTTTGAAAAATTTTTTTTTTATTTTTTTTAAAATTTTTTTGAGAATTTTTTTTTTTTTTTATTATTTTTTTTTTTGAAATTTTTTTGAGAATTTTTTTAAAAATTTTTTTTGAAATTTTTTTTTTTTAATTTTTTTTAAATTTTTTTTTTGGAAATTTTTTTTTTTTTTTTTTGAAAAATTTTTTTTATTTTTTTTTTGAAAATTATTTTTTTTTGAAAAATTTTTTTTTCATTTTTTTTTGAAAAATTTTTTTTAAAATTTTTTTTTGAAAATTTTTTTTTTATTTTTTTTTTGAAATTTTTTTGAGAATTTTTCTTTTATTTTTTTTTTTGAAAATTTTTTTGAAATTTTTTTTGAAATTTTTTTTTTTTGATTTTTTTTTGAAATTTTTTTTTTTTTATTTTTTTTTCGAAATTTTTTTGAGAATTTTTTTAAAATTTTTTTTTTTCGAAATTTTTTTTCAATTTTTTAAAAATTTTTTTTAAAATTTTTTTTTGAAATTTTTTTTAAATTTTTTTTTCATTTTTTTTTTATTTTTTTTGAAATTTTTTTTTTATTTTTTTTTGAAATTTTTTTTTTTTATTTTTTTTTTTTAATTTTTTTGAGAATTTTTTTTTAAATTTTTTTTTTTAATTTTTTTTTTGAAATTTTAAAATTTTTTTTTTGGAAATTTTTTTTTTTATTTTTTTTTCGAAATTTTTTTTTCAATTTTTTTAAAATTTTTTTTTTAAATTTTTTTTTGAAATTTTTTTTTCATTTTTTTTTCATTTTTTTTTTTTTTTGAAATTTTTTTTTTATTTTTTTTTGAAAAATTTTTTTTGAAATTTTTTTTAAATTTTCTTTTTGGAAATTTTTTTTTTTTATTTTTTTTTGAAAATTTTTTTTATTTTTTTTTGAAAATTTTTTTTTTTTTTGA
Organism: Chrysolina oricalcia; assembly: GCA_944452925.2. NCBI lineage: Eukaryota > Metazoa > Arthropoda > Insecta > Coleoptera > Chrysomelidae > Chrysolina > Chrysolina oricalcia. Next base: position 33,067,579 of record OX101819.2, read on the forward strand.
AAAAATTTTTTTTTCATTTTTTTTTGAAAAATTTTTTTTTAAATTTTTTTTTGAAAAATTTTTTTTTTATTTTTTTTTTATTTTTTTTTTGATTTTTTTTGAATTTTTTGAAATTTTTTTTGAATTTTTTTTTTTTGATTATTTTTTGAAAATTTTTTTTTAAATTTTTTTTTCGAAATTTTTTTGAGAATTTTTTTAAAAATTTTTTTTTCGAAATTTTTTTTTCAATTTTTTTAAAATTTTTTTTTTTGATTTTTTTTTGAAATTTTTTTTAAATTTATTTTTTTTGAAATTTTTTTTTTTGAAAATTTTTTTTTTTATTTTTTTTTTTTGAAATTTTTTTGATAATTTTTTTTAAAATTTTTTTTTGAAATTTTTTTTTGAAATTTTTTTTAAATTTGTTTTTTGGAAATTTTTTTTTTTTATTTTTTTTTGAAAATTTTTTTTTGAAAATTTTTTTTTTTTTTGAAAAATTTTTTTTTTCATTTTTTTTTTGAAAAATTTTTTTTTTATTTTTTTTTGAAAATTTTTTTTTAATTTATTTTTTGAGATTTTTTTTTTTGAAATTTTTTTTGAAATTTTTTTTTTTTTTATTTTTTTTGAAATTTTTTTTTTTAAATTTTTTTTTCGAAATTTTTTTGAGAATTTTTTTAAAAATTTTTTTTTCGAAATTTTTTTTTCAATTTTTTTAAAATTTTTTTTTTTGATTTTTTTTTGAAATTTTTTTTAAATTTATTTTTTTTGAAATTTTTTTTTTTGAAAATTTTTTTTTTTATTTTTTTTTTTTGAAATTTTTTTGATAATTTTTTTTAAAAATTTTTTTTGAAATTTTTTTTTTTTAATTTTTTTAAAATTTTTTTTTTGGAAATTTTTTTTTTTTATTTTTTTTTGAAAAATTTTTTTTATTTTTTTTTGAAAATTATTTTTTTTTGGAAAAATTTTTTTTTTCATTTTTTTTTGAAAAATTTTTTTTAAAATTTTTTTTTGAAAATTTTTTTTTTTATTTTTTTTTTGAAATTTTTTTGAGAATTTTTTTTTTATTTTTTTTTTTGAAAATTTTTTTGAAATTTTTTTTGAAATTTTTTTTTTTTTGATTTTTTTTTGAAATTTTTTTTTTTTATTTTTTTTTCGAAATTTTTTTGAGAATTTTTTTAAAATTTTTTTTTTTCGAAATTTTTTTTTCAATTTTTTACAAATTTTTTTAAAAATTTTTTTTGAAATTTTTTTTAAATTTTTTTTTCATTTTTTTTTATTTTTTTTTGAAATTTTTTTTTTTTTTAAATTTTTTTTTTTTATTTTTTTTTGAAATTTTTTTGAGAATTTTTTTAAAATTTTTTTTTTTAATTTTTTTTTTGAAATTTTTAAATTTTTTTTTTGGAAATTTTTTTTTAAATTTTTTTTTCGAAATTTTTTTTTCAATTTTTTTAAAATTTTTTTTTAAAATTTTTTTTTGAAATTTTTTTAAAATTTTTTTTTAATTTTTTTTTTTTTTTTTTTTTGAATTTTTTTTTTATTTTTTTTTGAAAAATTTTTTTTTTAATTTTTTTTTTTAATTTTTTTGAGAATATTTTTTTTTATTTTTTTTTTGAAATTTTTTTGAGAATTTTTTTTAAAATTTTTTTTTTTAAATTTTTTTTTTTAATTTTTTTTTGGAAATTTTTTTTTTTTATTTTTTTTTGAAAAATTTTTTTATTTTTTTTTGTAAATTATTTTTTTTTTAAATTTTTTTTTTCATTTTTTTTTTGAAAAATTTTTTTTTTCATTTTTTTTTTGAAAAATTTTTTTTAAAATTTTTTTTTGAAAAATTTTTTTTTTCATTTTTTTTTTGAAAAATTTTTTTTTAAATTTTTTTTTGAAATTTTTTTTAAATTTATTTTTCATTTTTTTTTTTTTTGAAATTTTTTTTAAATTTTTTTTTGAAAATTTTTTTTTTTATTTTTTTTTTGAAATTTTTTTTTCGAAATTTTTTTTTCAATTTTTTTAAATTTTTTTTTTTGATTTTTTTTTGAAATTTTTTTTAAATTTATTTTTTTTTAAATTTTTTTTTATTTTTTTTTTGAAAATTTTTTTTTTTTATTTTTTTTTTTTGAAATTTTTTTGAGAATTTTTTTTAAAATTTTTTTTTTATTTTTTTTTTGAATTTTTTTTTTTGAAAATTTTTTTGAAATTTGTTTTGAATTTTTTTTTTTGATTATTTTTTGAAAATTTTTTTTTAAATTTTTTTTTCGAAGTTTTTGAGAATTTTTTTAAAAATTTTTTTTTCGAAATTTTTTTTTCAATTTTTTTAAAATTTTTTTAAAATTTTTTTTGAATTTTTTTTAAAATTTATTTTTCATTTTTTTTTTTTTTTTTTTTGAATTTTTTTTTTATTTTTTTTTGAAAATTTTTTTTTTTATTTTTTTTTCGAAATTTTTTTGAGAATTTTTTTAAAAATTTTTTTTTCGAAATTTTTTTAAAAATTTTTTTTAAATTTTTTTCTTTGATTTTTTTTTGAAATTTTTTTTAAATTTATTTTTTTTGAAATTTTTTTTTTGAAATTTTTTTTTTTTGAAATTTTTTTTTTTATTTTTTTTTTTGAAATTTTTTTTTTTTATTTTTTTTTTTGAAATTTTTTTGATAATTTTTTTTTAAATTTTTTTTTGAAATTTTTTTTTTGAAATTTTTTTTTTGGAAATTTTTTTTTTTTATTTTTTTTTGAAAATTTTTTTTATTTTTTTTTGAAAAATTTTTTTTTTTTTGAAAAATTTTTTTTTTCATTTTTTTTTTGAAAAATTTTTTTTTTCATTTTTTTTTGAAAAAATTTTTTTTAATTTTTTTTTTATTTTTTTTTGAAATTTTTTTGAGATTTTTTTTTTATTTTTTTTTTGAAATATTTTTTGAAATTTTTTAATTTTTTTTGATTTTTTTTTTAAATTTTTTTTTTAATTTTTTTTCTCAAAATTTTTTTGAGAATTTTTTTAAAATTTTTTTTTTCGAAATTTTTTTTTCAATTTTTTAAAAATTTTTTTTGAAAATTTTTTTGAAATTTTTTTTGAAATTTTTTTTGAAATTTTTTTTTTCGAAAACTTTTTTGAAATTTTTTTTGAAATTTTTTTTTTGAAAATTTTTTTTTTAAATTTTTTTTTGAAAATTTTATTTTTAATTTTTTTTTCGAAATTTTTTTGAGAATTTTTTTAAAAATTTTTTTTTCGAAATTTTTTTTTCAATTTTTTTAAAATTTTTTTTTAAATTTTTTTTTTAAATTTTTTTTTTATTTTTTTTTGAAAAATTTTTTTTTTATTTTTTTTTTTGAAATTTTTTTTTGAATTTTTTTTTTAATTTTTTTTTTGAATTTTTTTTTTGAAATTTTTTTTTGAAATTTTTTTTTTTTAATTTTTTTTTTTGAATTTTTTTTTTTGAAATTTTTTTGAGAATTTTTTTAAAAATTTTTTTTTCGAAATTTTTTTTTCAATTTTTTTAAAATTTTTTTTAAAATTTTTTTTTGAAATTTTTTTTAAATTTATTTTTCATTATTTTTTTTTTGAAATGTTTTTTTTTTTTTTTTTTTTTTTTGAAAAAATTTTTTTTTTATTTTTTTTTTGAAAAATTTTTTTTTTCATTTTTTTTTGAAAAATTTTTTTTTTCATTTTTTTTTGAAAAATTTTTTTTTTTTTTTGAAAAATTTTTTTTTTATTTTTTTTTTATTTTTATTTGAAATTTTTTTTAAATTTATTTTTCATTTTTTTTTTTTTTGAATTTTTTTTTTATTTTTTTTTTGAAAATTTTTTTTTTTATTTTTTTTTTTGAAATTTTTTTTTGAATTTTTTTTTTTATTTTTTTTTTAAATTTTTTTTTTGAAATTTTTTTTTGAAATTTTTTTTTTTTAATTTTTTTTTTTGAATTTTTTTTTTTGAATTTTTTTTTTGAAATTTTTTTTTTTCATTTTTTTTGAAAATTTTTTTTTTTCATTTTTTTTTGAAATTTTTTTTTTATTTTTTTTTTTGAAATTTTTTTGAGAATTTTTTTTAAAATTTTTTTTTTTAATTTTTTTTTTGAATTTTTTTTTTTTGAAAATTTTTTTGAAATTTTCTTTGAATTTTTTTTTTGATTATTTTTTGAAAATTTTTTTTTTAAATTTTTTTTTCGAAATTTTTTTTTCAATTTTTTTAAAATTTTTTTTAAAATTTTTTTTTGAAATTTTTTTTAAATTTATTTTTCATTATTTTTTTTTTGAAATGTTTTTTTTTTTTTTTTTTTTTTTTTGAAAAAATTTTTTTTTTATTTTTTTTTTGAAAAATTTTTTTTTTCATTTTTTTTTGAAAAATTTTTTTTTAAATTTTTTTTTGAAAAATTTTTTTTTTCATTTTTTTTTTGAAAAATTTTTTTTTTCATTTTTTTTTGAAAAATTTTTTTTTTAATTTTTTTTTGAAAAATTTTTTTTTTATTTTTTTTTATTTTTATTTGAAATTTTTTTTAAATTTATTTTTCATTTTTTTTTTTTTTTGAATTTTTTTTTTATTTTTTTTTTGAAAATTTTTTTTTTTATTTTTTTTTTGAAATTTTTTTGAGAATTTTTTTTTTTAATTTTTTTTTTTAATTTTTTTTTTTGAATTTTTTTTTAAATTTTTTTTTTGAATTTTTTTTTTTGAAAATTATTTTTTTCATTTTTTTTTGAAAATTTTTTTTTTCATTTTTTTTTGAAAATTTTTTTTTTTTTTTTTGAAATTTTTTTTAAAATTTTTTTTTTTATTTTTTTTTTGAATTTTTTTTTTGAAAATTTTTTTGAAATTTTTTTTGAATTTTTTTTTTTTGATTATTTTTTGAAAATTTTTTTTTTTAATTTTTTTTTCGAAATTTTTTTGAGAATTTTTTTAAAAATTTTTTTTTCGAAATTTTTTTTTCAATTTTTTAAAAATTTTTTTTAAAATTTTTTTTTGAAATTTTTTTTAAATTTATTTTTCATTTTTTTTTTTTTTTTAATTTTTTTTTTTTTTTTTTTTAAAAAATTTTTTTTTTTATTTTTTTTTTTGAAATTTTTTTTTCAAAATTTTTTTTTCAATTTTTTTAAAATTTTTTTTTTTGATTTTTTTTTGAAATTTTTTTTAAATTTATTTTTTTTGAAATTTTTTTTTTTAATTTTTTTTTGAAAAATTTTTTTTTTATTTTTTTTTTGATAATTTTTTTAAAATTTTTTTTTTTTCATTTTTTTTGAAATTTTTTTTTTCTTTTTTTTTGAAATTTTTTTGAGAATTTTTTTTAAAATTTTTTTTTTAATTTTTTTTTTGAATTTTTTTTTTCGAAATTTTTTTTTCAATTTTTTTAAAATTTTTTTTTGAAATTTTTTTAAAATTTTTTTTTCATTTTTTTTTTTTTTTTTTTTTTGAAATTTTTTTTTTCATTTTTTTTTGAAAAATTTTTTTTGGTTTTTTTTTTAATTTTTTTGAGATTTTTTTTTTTTTTTTTTTATTTTTTTTTTGAAATTTTTTTGAGAATTTTTTAAAAAATTTTTTTTTGAAATTTTTTTTTTAAATTTTTTTTAAATTTTTTTTTTGGAAATTTTTTTTTTTATTTTTTTTTGAAAAATTTTTTTTATTTTTTTTTGAAAATTATTTTTTTTTGAAAAATTTTTTTTTTCATTTTTTTTTTGAAAAATTTTTTTTTTCATTTTTTTTTGAAAAATTTTTTTTAAAATTTTTTTTTGAAAATTTTTTTTTTTTATTTTTTTTTTGAAATTTTTTTGAGAATTTTTTTTTTATTTTTTTTTTGAAAATTTTTTTGAAATTTTTTTTGAAATTTTTTTTTTTTTGATTTTTTTTTGAAATTTTTTTTTTTTATTTTTTTTTCGAAATTTTTTTGAGAATTTTTTTAAAATTTTTTTTTTTCGAAATTTTTTTTTCAATTTTTTACAAATTTTTTTTTAAATTTTTTTTTGAAATTTTTTTTAAATTTTTTTTTCATTTTTTTTTTATTTTTTTTTGAAATTTTTTTTTTATTTTTTTTTTAAATTTTTTTTTTTTATTTTTTTTTGAAATTTTTTTGAGAATTTTTTTAAAAATTTTTTTTTTAAATTTTTTTTTGAAATTTTTAAATTTTTTTTTTGGAAATTTTTTTTTAAATTTTTTTTTCGAAATTTTTTTTTCAATTTTTTTAAAATTTTTTTTTTTAATTTTTTTTTGAAATTTTTTTAAAATTTTTTTTTAATTTTTTTTTTTTTTTTTTTTGAATTTTTTTTTTATTTTTTTTTGAAAATTTTTTTTTTTAATTTTTTTTTTTAAATTTTTTTGAGAATATTTTTTTTTTTTTTTTTTTGAAATTTTTTTGAGAATTTTTTAAAAAATTTTTTTTTTAAATTTTTTTTTTAAATTTTTTTTTGGAAATTTTTTTTTTTTATTTTTTTTTGAAAAATTTTTTTATTTTTTTTTGTAAATTATTTTTTTTTGAAAAATTTTTTTTTTCATTTTTTTTTTGAAAAATTTTTTTTTTCATTTTTTTTTTGAAAAATTTTTTTTTAAATTTTTTTTTGAAAAATTTTTTTTTTCATTTTTTTTTTGAAAAATTTTTTTTTTAATTTTTTTTTGAAATTTTTTTTAAATTTATTTTTCATTTTTTTTTTTTTTTGAAATTTTTTTTAAATTTTTTTTTGAAAATTTTTTTTTTATTTTTTTTTTGAAATTTTTTTTTCGAAATTTTTTTTTCAATTTTTTTAAATTTTTTTTTTTGATTTTTTTTTGAAATTTTTTTTAAATTTATTTTTTTTGAAATTTTTTTTTATTTTTTTTTGAAAATTTTTTTTTTTTATTTTTTTTTTTGAAATTTTTTTGAGAATTTTTTTTAAAATTTTTTTTTTATTTTTTTTTTGAATTTTTTTTTTTGAAAATTTTTTTGAAATTTTTTTTGAATTTTTTTTTTTTGATTATTTTTTGAAAATTTTTTTTTAAATTTTTTTTTCGAAGTTTTTGAGAATTTTTTTAAAAATTTTTTTTTCGAAATTTTTTTTTCAATTTTTTTAAAATTTTTTTTAAATTTTTTTTTGAATTTTTTTTTAAATTTATTTTTCATTTTTATTTTTTTTTTTTTTGAATTTTTTTTTTATTTTTTTTTGAAAATTTTTTTTTTATTTTTTTTTCGAAATTTTTTTGAGAATTTTTTTAAAAATTTTTTTTTCGAAATTTTTTTTTCAATTTTTTTAAAATTTTTTTCTTTGATTTTTTTTTGAAATTTTTTTTAAATTTATTTTTTTTTGAAATTTTTTTTTTTGAAATTTTTTTTTTTATTTTTTTTTTTGAAATTTTTTTTTTAATTTTTTTTTTGAAATTTTTTTGAGAATTTTTTTTAAAATTTTTTTTTTATTTTTTTTTTGAATTTTTTTTTTTGAAAATTTTTTTGAAATTTTTTTTGAATTTTTTTTTTTTGATTATTTTTTGAAAATTTTTTTTTTAATTTTTTTTTCGAAGTTTTTGAGAATTTTTTTAAAAATTTTTTTTTCGAAATTTTTTTTTCAATTTTTTTAAAATTTTTTTTAAATTTTTTTTTGAATTTTTTTTTAAATTTATTTTTCATTTTTATTTTTTTTTTTTTGAATTTTTTTTTTATTTTTTTTTGAAAATTTTTTTTTTATTTTTTTTTCGAAATTTTTTTGAGAATTTTTTTAAAAATTTTTTTTTCGAAATTTTTTTTTCAATTTTTTTAAAATTTTTTTCTTTGACTTTTTTTTGAAATTTTTTTTAAATTTATTTTTTTTTGAAATTTTTTTTTTTGAAATTTTTTTTTTTATTTTTTTTTTTGAAATTTTTTTTTTTATTTTTTTTTTGAAATTTTTTTGAGAATTTTTTTTTTATTTTTTTTTTTGAAAATTTTTTTGAAATTTTTTTTGAAATTTTTTTTTTTTTGATTTTTTTTTGAAATTTTTTTTTTTTTTTTTTTTTCGAAATTTTTTTGAGAATTTTTTTAAAATTTTTTTTTTTCGAAATTTTTTTTTCAATTTTTTAAAAATTTTTTTATAAATTTTTTTTTGAAAATTTTTTTTTTTATTTTTTTTTTGAAATTTTTTTGAGAATTTTTTTTTTATTTTTTTTTTTGAAAATTTTTTTGAAATTTTTTTTGAAATTTTTTTTTTTTTGATTTTTTTTTGAAATTTTTTTTTTTTTATTTTTTTTTCGAAATTTTTTTGAAATTTTTTTTAAATTTTTTTTTTAATTTTTTTTTTATTTTTTTTGAAATTTTTTTTTTATTTTTTTTTGAAATTTTTTTTTTTTATTTTTTTTTTGAAATTTTTTTGAGAATTTTTTTTTAAATTTTTTTTTTTATTTTTTTTTTGAAATTTTTAAATTTTTTTTTTGGAAATTTTTTTTTTTATTTTTTTTTTCAAAATTTTTTTTTCAATTTTTTTAAAATTTTTTTTTTAAATTTTTTTTTGAAATTTTTTTAAAATTTTTTTTTGAAAAATTTTTTTTGAAATTTTTTTTAAATTTTTTTTTTGGAAATTTTTTTTTTTATTTTTTTTTGAAAATTTTTTTTATTTTTTTTTTGAAATTTTTTTTTTTTTTGAAAAATTTTTTTTTTCATTTTTTTTTGAAAAATTTTTTTTAAAATTTTTTTTTGAAAAATTTTTTTTTTATTTTTTTTTTATTTTTTTTTGATTTTTTTTGAATTTTTTGAAATTTTTTTTGAATTTTTTTTTTTGATTATTTTTTGAAAATTTTTTTTTTAATTTTTTTTTCGAAATTTTTTTTTCAATTTTTTTAAAATTTTTTTTTTTGATTTTTTTTTGAAATTTTTTTAAATTTATTTTTTTTGAAATTTTTTTTTTTGAAAATTTTTTTTTTTATTTTTTTTTTTGAAATTTTTTTGATAATTTTTTTTAAATTTTTTTTTTGAAATTTTTTTTAAATTTTTTTTTTGGAAATTTTTTTTTTTATTTTTTTTTGAATTTTTTTTTTTGAAAATTTTTTTGAAATTTTTTTTGATTTTTTTTTTTGATTATTTTTTGAAAATTTTTTTTTTAAATTTTTTTTTCGAAATTTTTTGAGAATTTTTTTAAAAATTTTTTTTTCGAAATTTTTTTTTCAATTTTTTTTAAATTTTTTTTTAAATTTTTTTTTGAAATTTTTTTTAAATTTATTTTTCATTTTTTTTTTTTTTTTTTAAATTTTTTTTTTTTTTTTTTGAAAAATTTTTTTTTAATTTTTTTTTTTGAAATTTTTTTTTCAAAATTTTTTTTTCAATTTTTTTAAAATTTTTTTTTTTGATTTTTTTTTGAAATTTTTTTTAAATTTATTTTTTTTGAAATTTTTTTTTTAAATTTTTTTTTGAAAAATTTTTTTTTTATTTTTTTTTTGATAATTTTTTTAAAATTTTTTTTTTCATTTTTTTTTGAAATTTTTTTTTTCTTTTTTTTTGAAATTTTTTTGAGAATTTTTTTTAAAATTTTTTTTTTAATTTTTTTTTTGAATTTTTTTTTTCGAAATTTTTTTTTCAATTTTTTTAAAATTTTTTTTTGAAATTTTTTTAAAATTTTTTTTTCATTTTTTTTTTTTTTTTTTTTGAAATTTTTTTTTTTCATTTTTTTTTGAAAAATTTTTTTTGTTTTTTTTTTAAATTTTTTTGAGAATTTTTTTTGAGAATTTTTTTAAAAATTTTTTTTTCGAATTTTTTTTTTCAATTTTTTTTAAATTTTTTTTTAAATTTTTTTTTGAAATTTTTTTTAAATTTATTTTTCATTTTTTTTTTTTTTTTTTTAAATTTTTTTTTTTTTTTTTTTTTGAAAAATTTTTTTTTAAATTTTTTTTTTGAAATTTTTTTTTCAAAATTTTTTTTTCAATTTTTTTAAAATTTTTTTTTTTGATTTTTTTTTGAAATTTTTTTTAAATTTATTTTTTTTGAAATTTTTTTTTTAAATTTTTTTTTGAAAAATTTTTTTTTTATTTTTTTTTTTGATAATTTTTTTAAAATTTTTTTTTTTCATTTTTTTTTGAAATTTTTTTTTTCTTTTTTTTTGAAATTTTTTTGAGAATTTTTTTTAAAATTTTTTTTTTAATTTTTTTTTTGAATTTTTTTTTTCCAAATTTTTTTTTCAATTTTTTTAAAATTTTTTTTTGAAATTTTTTTAAAATTTTTTTTTCATTTTTTTTTTTTTTTTTTTTGAAATTTTTTTTTTCATTTTTTTTTGAAAAATTTTTGTTGTTTTTTTTTTTAATTTTTTTGAGAATTTTTTTTTTTTTTTTTTTATTTTTTTTTTGAAATTTTTTTGAGAATTTTTTTAAAAATTTTTTTTTGAAATTTTTTTTTTTAAATTTTTTTTAAATTTTTTTTTTGGAAATTTTTTTTTTTTTTTTTGAAAAATTTTTTTTATTTTTTTTTGAAAATTATTTTTTTTTGAAAAATTTTTTTTTTCATTTTTTTTTTGAAAAATTTTTTTTTTCATTTTTTTTTGAAAAATTTTTTTTTAAATTTTTTTTTGAAAATTTTTTTTTTTTATTTTTTTTTTGAAATTTTTTTGAGAATTTTTTTTTATATTTTTTTTTTTGAAAATTTTTTTGAAATTTTTTTTGAAATTTTTTTTTTTTTGATTTTTTTTTGAAATTTTTTTTTTTTATTTTTTTTTCGAAATTTTTTTGAGAATTTTTTTAAAATTTTTTTTTTTCGAAATTTTTTTTTCAATTTTTTACAAATTTTTTTAAAAATTTTTTTTGAAATTTTTTTTAAATTTTTTTTTCATTTTTTTTTTATTTTTTTTTGAAATTTTTTTTTTATTTTTTTTTAAAATTTTTTTTTTTTATTTTTTTTTGAAATTTTTTTGAGAATTTTTTTAAAATTTTTTTTTTTAATTTTTTTTTTTTAATTTTTAAATTTTTTTTTTGGAAATTTTTTTTAAAATTTTTTTTTCGAAATTTTTTTTTCAATTTTTTTAAAATTTTTTTTTAAAATTTTTTTTTGAAATTTTTTTAAAATTTTTTTTTAATTTTTTTTTTTTTTTTTTGAATTTTTTTTTTTATTTTTTTTTGAAAAATTTTTTTTTTAATTTTTTTTTTTTAATTTTTTTGAGAATATTTTTTTTTATTTTTTTTTTGAAATTTTTTTGAGAATTTTTTTAAAAATTTTTTTTTTTAAATTTTTTTTTAAATTTTTTTTTGGAAATTTTTTTTTTTTATTTTTTTTTGAAAAATTTTTTTATTTTTTTTTGTAAATTATTTTTTTTTTAAAATTTTTTTTTTCATTTTTTTTTTGAAAAATTTTTTTTTTCATTTTTTTTTTGAAAAATTTTTTTTAAAATTTTTTTTTGAAAAATTTTTTTTTTCATTTTTTTTTTGAAAAATTTTTTTTTAAATTTTTTTTTGAAATTTTTTTTAAATTTATTTTTCATTTTTTTTTTTTTGAAATTTTTTTTAAATTTTTTTTTGAAAATTTTTTTTTTTATTTTTTTTTTGAAATTTTTTTTTCGAAATTTTTTTTTAAATTTTTTTAAATTTTTTTTTTTGATTTTTTTTTTAAATTTTTTTTAAATTTATTTTTTTTTAAATTTTTTTTTATTTTTTTTTTGAAAATTTTTTTTTTTTATTTTTTTTTTTGAAATTTTTTTGAGAATTTTTTTTAAAATTTTTTTTTTATTTTTTTTTTGAATTTTTTTTTTTGAAAATTTTTTTGAAATTTTTTTTGAATTTTTTTTTGATTATTTTTTGAAAATTTTTTTTTTTAATTTTTTTTTCGAAGTTTTTGAGAATTTTTTTAAAAATTTTTTTTTCGAAATTTTTTTTTCAATTTTTTTAAAATTTTTTTTAAATTTTTTTTGAATTTTTTTTAAAATTTATTTTTCATTTTTTTTTTTTTTTTTTTGAATTTTTTTTTTATTTTTTTTTGAAAATATTTTTTTTTATTTTTTTTCGAAATTTTTTTGAGAATTTTTTTAAAAATTTTTTTTTCGAAATTTTTTTAAAAATTTTTTTTAAATTTTTTTCTTTGATTTTTTTTTGAAATTTTTTTAAATTTATTTTTTTTGAAATTTTTTTTTTGAAATTTTTTTTTTTTGAAATTTTTTTTTTTTATTTTTTTTTTTTGAAATTTTTTTTTTATTTTTTTTTTGAAATTTTTTTGATAATTTTTTTTTAAATTTTTTTTTGAAATTTTTTTTTTGAAATTTTTTTTTTGGAAATTTTTTTTTTTTATTTTTTTTTGAAAATTTTTTTTATTTTTTTTTGAAAAATTTTTTTTTTTTTGAAAAATTTTTTTTTTCAATTTTTTTTTGAAAAATTTTTTTTTTCATTTTTTTTTGAAAAAATTTTTTTTAATTTTTTTTTTATTTTTTTTTGAAATTTTTTTTTATTTTTTTTTTGAAATTTTTTTGAGATTTTTTTTTTATTTTTTTTTTTGAAATTTTTTTTGAAATTTTTTAATTTTTTTTGATTTTTTTTTTAAATTTTTTTTTTATTTTTTTTCTCAAAATTTTTTTGAGAATTTTTTTAAAATTTTTTTTTTCGAAATTTTTTTTTCAATTTTTTAAAAATTTTTTTTGAAAATTTTTTTGAAATTTTTTTTGAAATTTTTTTTGAAATTTTTTTTTTCGAAAACTTTTTTGAAATTTTTTTTGAAATTTTTTTTTTGAAAATTTTTTTTTTAAATTTTTTTTTGAAAATTTTATTTTTAATTTTTTTTTCGAAATTTTTTTGAGAATTTTTTTAAAAATTTTTTTTTCGAAATTTTTTTTTCAATTTTTTTAAAATTTTTTTTTAAATTTTTTTTTTAAATTTTTTTTTTATTTTTTTTTGAAAAATTTTTTTTTTATTTTTTTTTTTGAAATTTTTTTTTGAATTTTTTTTTTAAATTTTTTTTTTGAATTTTTTTTTTGAAATTTTTTTTTGAAATTTTTTTTTTTTAATTTTTTTTTTTTGAATTTTTTTTTTTGAATTTTTTTTTTGAAATTTTTTTTTTTCATTTTTTTTTGAAAATTTTTTTTTTCATTTTTTTTTGAAATTTTTTTTTTATTTTTTTTTTTGAAATTTTTTTGAGAATTTTTTTAAAAATTTTTTTTTAAATTTTTTTTTTGAATTTTTTTTTTTGAAAATTTTTTTGAAATTTTCTTTGAATTTTTTTTTTTGATTATTTTTTGAAAATTTTTTTTTAAAATTTTTTTTTCGAAATTTTTTTGAGAATTTTTTTAAAAATTTTTTTTTCGAAATTTTTTTTTCAATTTTTTTAAAATTTTTTTTAAAATTTTTTTTTGAAATTTTTTTTAAATTTATTTTTCATTATTTTTTTTTTTGAAATGTTTTTTTTTTTTTTTTTTTGAAAAAATTTTTTTTTTATTTTTTTTTTGAAAAATTTTTTTTTTCATTTTTTTTTGAAAAATTTTTTTTTTCATTTTTTTTTGAAAAATTTTTTTTTTTATTTTTTTTTGAAAAATTTTTTTTTTATTTTTTTTTTATTTTTATTTGAAATTTTTTTTAAATTTATTTTTCATTTTTTTTTTTTTTGAATTTTTTTTTTATTTTTTTTTTGAAAATTTTTTTTTTTATTTTTTTTTTTGAAATTTTTTTTTGAATTTTTTTTTTAATTTTTTTTTTAAATTTTTTTTTTGAAATTTTTTTTTGAAATTTTTTTTTTTAAATTTTTTTTTTTGAATTTTTTTTTTGAATTTTTTTTTTGAAATTTTTTTTTTCATTTTTTTTTGAAAATTTTTTTTTTAAATTTTTTTTTGAAATTTTTTTTTTATTTTTTTTTTTGAAATTTTTTTGAGAATTTTTTTTAAAATTTTTTTTTTTAATTTTTTTTTTGAATTTTTTTTTTTGAAAATTTTTTTGAAATTTTCTTTGAATTTTTTTTTTTTGATTATTTTTTGAAAATTTTTTTTTAAAATTTTTTTTTCGAAATTTTTTTGAGAATTTTTTTAAAAATTTTTTTTTCGAAATTTTTTTTTCAATTTTTTTAAAATTTTTTTTAAAATTTTTTTTTGAAATTTTTTTTAAATTTATTTTTCATTATTTTTTTTTTTGAAATGTTTTTTTTTTTTTTTTTTTTTTTTTTGAAAAAATTTTTTTTTTTTTTTTTTTTTGAAAAATTTTTTTTTTCATTTTTTTTTGAAAAATTTTTTTTTAAATTTTTTTTTGAAAAATTTTTTTTTTCATTTTTTTTTTGAAAAAATTTTTTTTTCATTTTTTTTTGAAAAATTTTTTTTTAAATTTTTTTTTGAA